>BPLR01005672.1:0-40347 GCA_021605095.1 Caerostris extrusa | reverse complement strand
ATTTAATTCAGAGCTTATAATTATTTTCATCATTCCAAATGGTTTTTAATCGACATACATTAGTTAAGTTATTTATAAATTAAAAATAATTATTCATTTTTAACTCTAAATAAATACATCAATACATTTATGTTATTACTCTTGTTGATTTCAACTAATAATAATCGACTGAATAACATTGATAAAATGATTAATATACAGTGTGATCAATATCACATAAATTGGGTAGAGTAAGAATCTTCGCTCGGGCTACCAAAGAACCATACAAGATCTGACGCATAGTTTTCAAGAAAAATGTGAAAAAGTATGACGTCATATGTGGTGCACTGAATCATCTGAAACTATAAAATGAATGAAAATCAAAAAGATTTAAAATATATATAAAAATTAAATCCCCAGGCTTGCAAAAATGGAACAGTTTAACGAGAGATAGACAACAGGGGCATATCTGTCATGCGAATGCACTGACGTGTTTGGGTCCGCTTTTGTTTGAAATTATAGGCAAATTTCCTTATTGATAATATATTCCGTTCAGGGATATTGCAACATGCATTTTATCTACGATCAGTGTGATGGGAATGCATTAAATACTGCGAGGCAGTATACCTCTTATAATGCCATCATCATAAGGCCAATCATTGACACATTGTATTATAAGTTTTCAGTCGCTGTGCCGTCAAGAGTTTTAAAGATTTCTGAAGGAATTGGTATATCGAATTCTAGTTACTACAGAGATGGCATTTGGTAGTTCGTCTGCAATGCTGTCTTCACTTTTGTGAACACTACACTGTTGGATCGTATGTCGTTCGTGCGCATGAATGCCTCCTTTTGTACGGTGGTATGGTCCTTTCTGTGTCATAAGCAATTACAGCTTTTCTTGTTTCTATTAAACCGGATGTGACGTTATACCTTTTCTTTCGCACTTTTCTCGAAAACTAGATTTATATGTATGGTATGCACATACAAATAAAACATCCAAATTAAGACACACACACACACACACAAAATTGTGGAAAAACAACGGAGATGTAACGTAAAATTTTTATTTTCGGAAAAGGACGCTTAATGCAACGATTTAGTATATTATTTATAACATCTATTCAATATTTGTGACAAAATTATAATTTCTGAATATCGTATTTAGGCGAAAATATTAAAACTTTTTAAAGTTAAAGTAGAGTGGTGGGCTTATATAGGGACCCGCTCATCTTACAAAAATGTAGGGTTTTTTCTGTTAGCAGGGAGCGGGTGATATATCTCTAAATATTTGTAAATAAAGCACGTTTATATTTTTTGGTTTCTAAGTTTATAAAAAGAATTTTTTAATGAAATGAATTATTCGTTTTATAAAAATGAGATGTTTTATTTTCTAAATTGTTTATATTGATGGTTTGTTGCATCGCCACCAAAATGAAAAATTTGATGTTTCACCGACTAACAGAAAAGTTCTAAAAAACGTACTCAAATAATACAATACTATAAATAATGAATGTTACAGGGTTTTTTTTTTCCATTTCTGCTTATATACCTTATATAAGGGCTTTGAACTTTGGTAAATTGTTTGAAGAAAAATTCATTCTTCGACTTAAGCATGGATCGGCTTATATTCTGGAATACAATGTAACTCAATTACAGATATACGAATATTAAACTGATATTATTTCATATGAAATAAATTTGAAATAGTCTTTTATTTATTATAAATATTAATAAATATGCTCATTTGAAAAGTAATTAATTCACTTTTTTTATCAATAATTTAAATAAATGAAGTTGAAAACAATTGAAATTTTGTACATTACCAAATAAACTTTTAAAAACGGTTTTTCATCGGTTAGAGAATTTAAACTAAAAATATTTTTGTTTAAATTTTTTGAAGTTTATAGTTTTTATTTATACTTGTTTGTGACACTTTAGCATGTAAAACTGCAGAACAATTTTCTTTGAAGGGATTTAACATTTCTGAGTTTTAACGGAATTATTATACCTTTTGTCAAACACCACGCTCTTTCTTGTCTTCTTTTAAAATTATAATTTAATGATATTAAATGAAATTGATACCTACAGAAAATATGCATTCAATTTGAAATTTACACATTAAATTTTGCTTCTTGGGCTGGTTGATTAAAATCACCATTAGAATTTAAGACATAATTATGTTTATAAGTATGTAATGTTAAATAGTAAATTTGTTCTTTAATATATTTACTCCCCGGATTAATAAAAATTTTGCAGAGCATAGGCTTATATGGCAGAGCAACAATTTACAATTATCATTAATATTAAAAATTCCCACCAATGGGACACTTCATAACAAATGAATTGGTCAATGTTGTCAAATCTGTATTTACAAATTGCAATTTAAGGTTCTCGATTTTAGCCATTCGTGTTCATGCAAATACTAATACTAATACATATGACCTAGTGTTGCCGACTATAGAGGATAAGATATTTTTATTTCTGGAAAATTTTATTATGAAATAATATCGTTAAAAAGTGCAAATTATTATTTTGAAAATTGTAAAGGAAGATTTATTCTGAATACCTAATAAATAAAAATAGTTTAGAAATTAAAATATAAATAAGCTTGTGTAATGGAACATATGAAACAAAGTAAAAATTGTTTTAAGAAAGAATATAATCACATAAATTACAAAAATTTACCATTTTAATTTTAAGAAAATTTTTAAAGGAAAATAAAAATTTGTAGACGAAGAGATAAATAACGTCATAGCCCATGATGGCAAAACAGGGTAGTTTGAAAATCTAACTCCAAAATGAAACAAGATAGAAAAAAAAAAAGTCAATTGGAGAGTTGTAGGCCGTTGTCGAATTATGTACAATCGATACCTTGAAATTTGAAAAAGCTCAAGATTATCTGGAAAAATTATTGAAATACCACAATCTATTTATTCGTTCACCGATTTTCGTTATTTTTAAACAATCTTTTCTTCCAAGACGGAAATATTGAGTAAATGATTGTCTAAAACTTTGCTAAGATGTCTGTTAATACTTGGTGTTGGCAGGTAATTTACTTTAATCTATTATATAAAAATAGACGTGTGTGTAAGAATTTTTTGTATTTTTTATCTAGAGCATAATGATAAAAATTATAAAAACATTCTAATTAATAATTAAATTAATTTTATTTACGATTAATTCTTCTTCATATTTACGATTAACTGAATCTCTTTTTTTCATTTTTATTATTCTATTGTCCTTTTCTTTTCAATTTTATTTGTTTTCTTCTGTATGCAGATGTATCGGAATAAGAGAATTAATGAGAAATTCGTGAATTTACACTTTTTTTAACTTGTATTTAATTTCTAATATTATTTTTCATCTTATTTCTTTTGGGTTGGCTACGTAGGTTTATGTACATTTTGTAGTAATATTTTAATTGGGCGAATAATATCCATTCGCATTTTTTTTTTATAAAGGTAGAACAATCTTTTTTGTAACGATCAAATTCCACACTTGCCTGACGTATGGGCTAGTGGTAACGTGCGCAGCTAGTGTGCAGCAGGGATGAGGTTCGAATGTGCTGAGAATATATGAAACCAGGGCATACCATGAAGATTGAGTTTGCGTCTCATGTCGGCAATCAGATTTCTTGTTGGGAGTTTTCTGGCATACGGCACTCATATGCAGAGAATTTAAGCCTAAAAGTTTTCCCGGAAGGCAATGTCTTTTTTTTTATCTTGAGTTGGTTGGTTATCATAGTATGCATAAGTGGAATTTGAAGCCTACGATGTACAATTAAAAAATCATAGTCATTGGATTTTTATATGTTGTACATTAAATCAATAGATTACATTTATAGTTTATTAGCAGATATGTTCCGACTTTGCAATTTTTAGTTTTGACAGAAAATTTGCTATTTTTAAAAACATCGTTTTGATAAATTTCATTTAAGAAATAATATCAGTGACAAGTGCAAAAAGTAAATCGGAGAGAAAATTTTTTAAGTTAAAAATCTGTATTTTTTTTTTGTTTTTGTCTATGAAAATACTGATTAAATGTTATAAATTTTATTCATGAGTTTTTTTGTTTCTTCAAGAACAAAATTACAATGTAAATGTTTTGCAAACCTTCTTAAGATAAGAATTTATTTATCTCTTCAATTTGCTTTTTTGTGACTAATACTTTAGTTTTGTAATTCAAATAAAAATTCTCCCTGATACGTTTATGTTTATGAAAATCATAAAAAATGTTTTGCTTTTATACTTCTTTATGTGTCATAAAACTATTTTATCATTAAATAATAAAGATTAATTTTTGATTTTTAAATGCTTAAGTTATTGATGTCTTTAAAATTAGAATGCGTACCGAAGCACTAGCTAACTCCCCAGCACTACAGACCATGTCGGACCATGGTCTCCCCAACAATAGGGAGTTCAAAGTCGTCTGTCTCGAGTTTTTTTTTTTTTTTTCCAATTTGTGATCTTTTGGTTCTTCAGATCTTTTCTACTTCATTAATCGATCTCTTTTTTAGTATTCCCTTTTTTTCTTTGGCACTGGAACTTCTCCTTGAAAATTTTCTTTTGCCTCTGCTATCGTCAATTCTCTCTATGTGACCTAGCCATTGAATTCTCCTTGATTTATATAATTTATGATATCCTTTTCTCCAACCAATTTTGCAATTTTATGATTGTAACGCCTCCTCTAAACATCAACCTCTCAAAGGTCGAAATATAGCTTTTTTGATCTTCCTCTGCTAGGTTATCAACATTTTCTCCCTATTTTTGAGTTAAGGTTCTGGTCTCTGAATCATAAATAACTGTAGATCTGATTATAGTTTTTTACATCCGAAGCTTCGTTTTCCATGCTATTACTTTAAATCGTATTAATGCAACGGAATACTGAATTGTTGAAAAAAACATTAAAAGCGATTTAACACTTATGAAAATATACTATGATACTGGAGTTCATGATAACCAAGTTTACTTTATTTAGGTGCAAGAGTGTAATTTTCAAAGGGTTTGTTTCTTCCCTCGTGGTCTAAAGGAAATATACGAAGGTTATTATCAACGACTATCCATAGCTGCTTTCAGAAACGGAGTGAAACAGTGAAATCTTAAAAAGCAGTTGCGAATGTTTCACACAGGCAATCTATTATTTTTGGTGGAAATTTTCTGGGGTTTCTGCCATATGATACCCACATGCTAAGCGATCACCACTGAAAGGCCTCCCAGAAATCAAAAACTTACTTCTACACTCTTGTCCTTAAATTAAGGATAATAAAGTTCAGGCAAAGAAAGAGACAGAAGCAAAACAAATTTGACTTATTTGTAAAGTCTATTTATTAAACAAAAGGTAAAGAGCAAAAAAAGATGCTATATGCTGACATAATTAATAAAAATTGCGATTTTTACTCCTGGAGCAAATTTCAAAAAAGAACCTATTTACAAAAAACAGTATAACATGGTTAGTATGATGGCTAATATGGGAGTATGTCTCCCGGACAATGCAATACAGGCCTTACAACGCCTAGGCATGCTGAGTATCAAATTATCAATCTGATCTTGGAGAATATTACACCACTCATCAAGCAATGCCCTCCGAAATTCCGGCTGACAGGTGGGAGGGGGTTGACGGGCTGCAGTTCGTCGGCCAAGCATATCCCACACATGCTCTATTGGATTCAAGTCCGGTGAATATGCTGGCCAATCCATACGGGTGATGTCCCCCAATTGAAGGCATTCGTCTACAATGTTTGCACGGTGAGGACGGGCGTTGTCATCCATAACAGAAATTCAGCACCCATGGCGCCCCGAAACAAACGTACATGTTGTTCCAGAATGACATCCTGATAGATGTGGCCTGTCATCGTTACACTCTGAACATGCAGGTCAGTTCTGGAACCAAGAATAATTCCTCCCCCAAAACGAGGCCATCCTGCACCACCGTAACGGTGTCGTTCAATGGTTTCTCTTGGTGGTAACGGGTACCTGGCGCTCTCCATATGAAAGTCCGGCGAGGATCAGACTGCAAAACTAAACCTGGACTCGTCGGAAACCTCACAAGACCACTGTTGCGGTGTCCACAATGCATGCTCTCTCACTCCAGGTTAATCGCAGGCGACAGTGAGTTGCGGTAAGTGTTACATCTGACAGGCCTACGAGCATATGTCCAATGTGCACTAAGCGTCTGTACACGGTCTGCCTTGAAACTGTCGTACCGGTAGCTGAAGAGAGCTGACGAGACAGGTCTGATTCTGTGCTCCGTCTGTTTCTTTTGGCAGTAACTGCTAAATACCGGTCCTCATTCGGCGTTGTAACTCGGGGGCGACCTGTGCTGTAACATCTACTCCCATTATCATAATCTTTTTGAATCGTTGCCAAAGCCTGGAGATGACACTCTGGGCGATTCCAAGTTCCTCGGATACTTCCAGCTGGGTACGTCCACATTCCAGTCGTCCGATAATTCTACCACGTAAAAATCATCCAAATGCTTCCTTTGAGCCATAACTATGCGGTTATTGCACTGAAAGGCTTTTAAAGCGCTTGTGAACAATTTTACTTCTTTGCCACCATTCCTTATATACCCCTCTCTTACACTCTCGTCATTGTGACGTACTATCCGCGCCATCTGGTGGTTTCCTGTAATTTGCATATTCTTCTTCAAGATGTGTGTGATAATTCTACAGGTGAAATTTTATTTTAGAGTTCAATTTCTGTATGATTCTGAATTATCCTTAATTTATGGACATGAGTGTAATATCAGGGTCTATTCGAAACAATAATATACAAAACAAAATCGCGTTGGTTTTTGTCATATAGGTATAAATCTAAGTGGCATTTTTTTTTTTTTATGAAACACTGTTTGTACCCAAAGAAAATTATATTATATTGTAAGCGTTTAGTGTTTACGAAAATATATCTTTATATTTTTCAGAAATCTGTAAAAGTATTTAGAATCCTAGTTTGATCCAACCTTAAATTGGGTTAATTCCAAAGTACGTACTGAATTCATTTAATGTTTTAAAACAATAATATTTATAACAGAATGAAAATTTCAATTATATTAGGCAGCCATAAAAGCTTACCTACCAAATACAATATTTCGAATAACAGCTTAAAATAGTCTTTTAACACATTTTTGAACTACAATATTGGAATTTTAATTAAAATCAACTAACTTAATTTAGTAAGTGAGAGATGCTTGAAAATTACTTTTTATACAAAATGTATTACCAATTTTTTAGAAAAATAGAAGAAATCTATTTAAAAATTAAAGCAAAAAGCTTTAATAATTATAAAATATAATTTAATACAGGTTAAAATGTTACGAAAGGTTAAATGTTAAATCATAATGAATTACATATGATATCATTGGAATTCTAAACAAAATATACTTTAAAATCCATCTTCTTTTTAAAAAAATGTGTTTTCTGCATACATGAAATCAAAGAAAATATGTATAGAAATCGAATAAATGAAAATTTGTTAAAATCTGTTATTTTTAATTGAAAAATCTAGGTTAAGTTAAAAATTAATTTAACTGAAAAATAGACATTTTTTTTTTTCATTTCTTAAGATACTTACTTTTATTTGAACCCCTTTTGACATTTTACTAGTTAAAAAACCTTGAAGATAAGATGTTTCAACTGACCATTTCTAATAACAAACATTTTTAGACTGTTTATGAAAAGATCCTGATAAAACGCCTTATCTCCATACGAAAAATTTAGTAAACACGCTCTTGAAGCAAATCAAAGCAAAAGCATTTCTTTTTAAATTTATAAAGCGCATATATCTACAGCAGTAAATAAAAAAAAAGTAAACAGCCGAGTATTGAAAATATATGACAGAGTAAATAAACTAAATTTCAAAGGAATATTTTATCATTTAAATCATTGTGTTTTTTTTATAGTTATATATTGATTCTTACAGTAATACTCTCAATAATGAAATGAAAGCTAGAAATTCTTTTGCAATGTCTGTTTTTAAATTATAGAAATATGGATAGGTATAGCATATATTAATTAATTCGAAGTTGTTACGGGTGTAACAATGCCTGTATTCAAATCTAGATGTTTTACAGCTAAAAAATTACAGCTAATTTTAAGACACTATTAAAACTCCACTTTAAAATAACTTTAAAACTTCGTTTAGAGACATTTTTAAATACATTTTTAATACTAATTTTTAAAAATTTCGATCGAGTTTAGATCATAATTTACTAATAGAAAACACTTCGTGTCACGTCGACATGTATTTAAATTATTTTGTAATGTTCTTTCACTTTTTACGTTTTAATGTGCAATTTTAGAGAATTTTCTAATGTTTAATGTAATTATTATTATTAATTTTTTTTGTATCCCATGTACGTAATCATTTTGAATGTACAAGGTGATTATAAAAATCTGTCTTGATATATGAACCCTTAGCTGTCAGACCGTTTCACAGAAACTAGACAAAATTTTGATTTGTTGCTATCCGCCAACTGTCGCATGCAAAGTGTCATCTTGTGTGAAGGAGGTCGCGTGAAACATTTGTGAAACACATTAAAATGTTTTGTTTCTGTTACTTCTTTGTCCTAATCGGTCGTTTTCACTTTTCTTCTTTGTCTAACGCCGGCGATTTTCGTGCCTCATATATCGTTCCAACGCTATTTATGGTTTTTCATCGCGGAAATCACATTGCAATAAAAAAAAAAAAAAAAAAAAAAAGGGTAGACGTTTCCATTTGAAATTTTCGAAATTTTGTCACTCTAACTGTAATTGTTAGACCTCAACTGTTGCTTTTCATAGGAATTTTGGGTGTATACCTCAAAATATCAGAAACCAAAATTTTGTTCCATTATTGTAAACAGTATGATAGGGGCACATATATCGAGACAGTTTTTTTATAATCACCCTGTATATACTGCATGCTTGAAAATTCGCCCCCTCGGTTTTCTTTTTTGTGCTATTCTATGACCACAGCTGGCTTGAGTTTGTTTTTCGCCAAAAAAAAAAAAAAAAAAAAGGGGTGAGTTATTATTCCCTTCGAAAAACGCGACTGGTTAATTGTCAACGGCTAGTAGGGGGCATTATGTGGTCTTTAGATAAAATTTATTTACCAGATGGTGGATTGTTGGCTCTATGAGATTGACATCCTAGCGCAGGAAATTTATGTATGGGCCACGAGATTGTTGTTGGCAAAAGCCCCTAAGATTTACCAGCTGGCTAAAGGGGTGAAAAGAGAAATATTTATCCACACCAATAGGTATTACCATCCGAAACTCTCACAGATGTCACCTTGCTCGTGAAAAAGCAACCCTTGACTTTCGAAAAGAACGCTGCCCTGACTGATATGTATTAGGTATCAAATTCCCTCCAGCCAATGAGGGAATCTATAGTTTTCTGCGCGGATTTTCTAAAGACTGAATTCAACCAATAATCAAGAAATGGCACAGGATCTTCTGAGGATAAATAGAGATGGAAGAGGAGACAGAAAAAAGAACAAGATAGCTTCGCACCACTCCAAATCGTCGTCGACAGAAAAAGACCCATGAAGAGACAGAAATTGTTTGGAAAAAGTGGATTCCAGTCCAGAATGCTGTCTGAAGATGAGAAAATCGGTGCGAGGGAGTCGAAAATCAGTCCAGCGATTGAAACATGGAAGCTACGGAAAAAAGAAACGAATTGAACGCAATGATTGTCTTCCAAGGAATATTATAATCCTGACCTTGATTATGAAGTGATTCGACCTTCCAGTGAAGGGTGTCAGCTGCTTTCCTGGCAAAAGGGATCGGCGTATACAATGACGTCGAAAATGCTGAAGTATTAGCTCGGCGTCAGTCGACACTTTTATGAGAGCCTTCCTATGTTGCCTCGAGCATGTGAGTCAATAACTTTGTTTCCTGTTTCAAAGGCATTTTTATCCAATTGTCTCAATTGCGAGCAGTATTATCATATAATTTGTTTTATAATAATATTATTTGAAGTATTATAACAATTTTGAGTTTTGCAATTATTAACTTTCAATAATGATATTATTTGAGTAATATGTTAACAATTATCTTGAATTATTCTATGTACCATAGACCCTGAAGTATTATTACATATAATATGTACTTAAGTGTTCTAATAATCAAAATTAAACTATATTATTATTTTCATTATCTGAATCGTATTATTATTGCATGTGTACATATAGTTTCAGCATTTCACAAGCTTCAGGAATATTTCAATCTTTCTAAGACAAAAATATATGTGGTGTTATGATGGTGTTTCTATTAATTTTAATATTACTGGTTATTGAGGTACACAACTTTGAGGTCACCTTTTTAGTATTGTGTCTTGATTGTTAAGGGGTGTTGGGGGAATGTAAGGGATCTTTATTTTAGAGTTAATGAGGGTCACGATGTTTTATTATTCCCTAGTACAATTACGGGTTTGTAATTGAAGATTTGGTAGTCGAGAAATTTAGTTCGTTTGTCTTGTAATAGTATAACACCACATTTTATTTCCGGAAAGAAAATAAATTTTTATGATTTTTATTTTTCATGATAATTTGATGTCTCAAAATGAAAAGAAGAAATAACTATTTTTCATTTTTTGTGTCAAATTATTACAGATTGATGACACAGAAATTTAATTAAAAATATCCCATTCATGTATTTAGGAAAAAAAAAGTAATGTAGCTGTTTTAATGTCATAAACAGTTATACGATGCTGAAATTTGATTACTATTGATTTCTTTTATTTCATCTGTAAAAAATCATTGAATTTATATTACTGGAATTGCCTGAATGGCCGAGTGGCTAGCCCTATGGCGCTCGGTACCGCAGGTTTCGGGTTCGAGTCCGGCGGTGCCATGGATGTTTGTAGTGGTTCGAATCCACTTTAAACCGTAGGTCCCGGTCTAATAGGATCATGGAGCGTTGTGGGGGCATTGTTACTCCGCGTCCGTGACTTATCTTCAAGTTACACTTGGGTAATGCAAAGTGAGTAATGTCTGTGCAGCACTTGCCTTAAGGCATCCAAGACCAAGCTATCTAACTGTTTGCCAGCTGCATTAGAAAGAAAAATATTACTTCGGAAACAGCGAAAAAATATTTCGTTAGTAGATATAAATTTAACTGTTTATAAGGACGGGCAGGCCCATCTATAATAAATAATATAAGGATTTTTACTTTATTGTGTTTAAATAGGAAAATATAATAACAAAGAAAGCACAATATTAGAAAATATTAAAATAACAGTAAAATTTCAGAAAAAAAATATGATAAACATATCAGCATTAAATTCATAATTTAACTATTTTCATTTTTGAAAATGCATTATTGGCTAAGATTTTCGCTTAGAAACATTTTGATATCGCCAATGATGGTAGCAACAAATGGCGACACTATAAAATTGTAAACTGTTTGAAAAAGCTTGGATTTCAAAAAAAGGCAAATAAACAAAGATTAAAATATAGAAAAAAATGCCTTTCTTTCGTCAATTTAATATATTTCTTCATATTACACGGGCTTATTGTACAATACAAATAAAAACGCACTAACAAGCCATTCAATTATTTAGCTTTTAATTTTAAACTGTTTTCCATTTGTGAGTAACAAATAAGAAATAATAATTTAAAATATTATATAAATCTTAATGTAAAATAAATTTATTTCAGTTGATTACAGTGCCTTCAAATGATTTATTTTAAGTTATTAAAAACTGGAAAGAAATATATAAAGATATTGATAAATTGTTAAAGTAAATTAATGAATTTAAAATAAATGAATTTAGAACGCAAAATAATTTTATAATTTTTTGAATTTAGGCTAATGATGCATAGCATCATATTGGAAAAGCGAAAAAAAGATTTATTGTTTCAAAATACACTTAAGTGAAAGCTAAAATAATAATAGATTGTATTAGGTTGTTCCGTATGAAATGAATTTTTGAGTACACAATTTTTAAAAGCTTACAATCATAAATTGTTTGAATATATTTGATTAAAATATGCTCCATCTACATCAGTTCACTTCTTCCATGGATTGCGAAGCATTTTTATGGCAGTTTCAAAGAACACCTTCGATTTAGAGTCGATAAAATGAGTAAAAAACTATTTTAACAGCTTTGTAATTGACAAAGTTTTTATTCTTAAAAATTATTCCAAGTGGGAAATTGGTAGTCAGTAGACAAGTCTAGTGAATATGGTGAATGAAGCAGAATCTCAAATTTCAACTCATTCATTTTTTGAGTGTGACTTGTTAAACGTGAGGCTTGCGTTATCATGAAAAAGAATAACGACTTTTTGATTCATCACCAACGCCGTTTCTGGTGACAACAATTTCTGATGCACAACACAATAGAATTGTGACAGTAATACTGTGCATTAATAGTTTGATCTATTCCTAGGAAGCTGTAATGTAACTAATTTTTAATTCCACTAAACCGTTATTATTGTCTTGTTGCAAGTTTATTTTGGGTCCGTGTTTAGGGTTTTTCTTTTGCATCTAACCACTGTTCTGAGTGTTTACGATTATTATAAAGTATCCACTTTTCATCATAAGTAATAATACTGTCCCAAAAGAAAAAAATTTCTTTGCCGAATACTGAATGATGTGCAAATCTGCAAGCGTTGCAATTTCTACCTATCTGTCACTTCGTGTAGAACCCATTTGTCAAGTTGTTCGAAACTGTTACTGCAAAATGCATTGAAACTGTTGCTATGTTGTCTGAAACTGTTGCTATGTTGTCTGAAACTGTTACTGCAAAATGTCTTAAAACTGCTGCTATGTTGTCTGAAACTGCTACTGCAAAATGTCTTGAAATTGTTGCTATACCTATTTCAATATCAACAGCAAGTTTTGTAACATTTATTGTAGGATTAGCTTCAACTTTTGTCTTGAGAACTTCATTACAGAGGAAGCTTTCAGATATTTTTTGGGGATCATTTTCTAAGCTCATATCTCCTGATCTGTACTTCTCAAATCATAGTCTAACCGTGCATCTGGGGTAGAAGAATGTCCAATTTTATATTCATAGAGAAAAATGACTTATAAGCACCATTCAAATTTTCAATAAATGCAACATAATATTTCATATAAAATATTATCTGTTGTTTCCTTTTATAATGAAAAAGAAAATTTTTTTCAATGCATTTATATACTCTGTTATGTGACAGAATGGTATATGGTGCTTTAGGTTTCCTAATCGAGGATTTCCTTGTCTATCCTGGGAATGAAAACGATAAATCAACAGGTCGGAAAATCCTCCCGTTGGTCTCCAGGAGAAGAAAAGGTAAGTGCGAATCCTAAACCGTCATCTTTTAACTAGTAAGATGTTACATTGTCCTGGAAGGATGGCGGCAGCTATATTATGCTGCAGTTCTATTGGTGAATGACCACAAATAAGAGCTCGGCATTTGAAAACAACAGCATATGCTTTTTATCGTTTAACTACTAATTTCCATACATGATTCTCATTTACTGTTCGATTCCGTAAGAAAATTAATCTTTACAACATTATCAGACTTATTGCATAAAATTGGCAAGAGAAAAAAAAGAAAGATTGCGTTTGATCAAAGACGTTTTATGGTACAGTTTTAACTCACCTTTTTTCATTGTCTAAAATGTAAAATAATGTCAGTGGTAAATTAAAAATGGCAATTAAAAATAGATTCTATAATAATACGAAGCAGAGGGCTAATTACTCTTAGGGATTTTAGATATTTGTCGGATTCCCTTATAAGTATTTTATTAGAAAATTTCTCTGTATGTTATAATGACTGTATATTGCATAGTATTTAAAGTATAAAGTAATAGATAAGTCTATTTTGAACAAATATCCAACCTAACTAAGAAAGAGAAGCCACTTTTATTCTTCATAAGTGTTTAGAAATTTATCTCCAGAGTTAAATGTAGAGACATGTTTACATTTCTTAATTATAATCTGAGTCAGAATATAACAATTTGTCTTCTATACCCTCCCCCTGCATTACTAAAATCACACTTCTTAATTGATTTAGTACACCACAAGACAGACTGGAGCAGATGAAATTTCTGCATGTGTATAAGACACTGTCTCTATTTTGTGACATATTTTCTAAGAGAAATAAACGTCTTACCAGTATACGTCGACACTTTTACATAAGCATGTGAAATTCTATTTTGTTCATACCTGAAAAGCATTGTCTGAAAACAGCTTTAAAACAATTCCGACGATATAAATCATTAACACTGAGGGGAATGAAAAGCAAAACGCCGGTATCATTCACAAATTGTTACACATATGATAAATAACGAATGAATGGGCTTTAACAAGACTTCATTCAGCAAGTAGTAAAAAGGTCACAGTCTCCCTCGTTATTACATTTCACCTTCATCATTCATCTTCAGCGTAACAGACCGCTTGTTTCAGGGACGCTTTTAAAAGCATAATACTTGGGAAAATATTTCACGTGTTTGTTTAAAAACGCGGTTGTAACAGTGAAATTGATTCAAGGACGACTCCGGCTGTGTTTTTTATTATTATTACGGCATGGGCTCTGCTAGAGAAAGTGGAAATACGAAGCGGCCAATATCAAGGCTGTATAATTCTCTGTACGTAATGGATACGCAGTTCTGTAGATGTCTTTAGATAGTCACGATCTCTTCGACACAGTCGCTGCTATTCCACAACTCGCACTGCGGTTACAGGTAAGTGAACACTGATTAAGAAGTACATCAGATAGACTAGGGGAATAAATAGTAGTTGAAATATTATTAAATCAGTAATATAAACAAGGGGGAAATATATTATTTATTTGTTTGTTAATTGAATCATTATTTTTGATTTTATTCAAAAATATGTAAATTATATTCATGGAAGTGGCTTCAATTGTTATTGAAACATTTCAGTATTTCACGTTATGGCATTTTTGACATTATTTTTCACATTATAGTATTTCAGTATTTCACATTATATTTTTGGCATTATTTTTCCCATTATAGTATTTCAGTATTTCACATTATATTTTTGACATTATTTTTCACATTATAGTATTTGAGTATTACACATTATAGTATTTTTAAGTATTTAAATTAATATTCAAATTGATTGTTAAGTTAGAAAATTTTGTGTTAGTATAATATATTAAAATGTCTTATCCATAAAATGATAGGTAAACGATTCAGATATTAATAATAACGTTAGCAATGAATATAAAGACACACATTTAGGAATGTCTTTGAACATTAAAATAAGAAATATATAAAGAAAATACATGTAGTGCTTCAAACTAAAGTGCCTAAATGTACCATGCGAAAACCACAGTTATTTGCACTTTTGCAGTATTATTTTATGCAACACAGAGTCAAATAAATATGAAAACTAATGAGTGTTGCAACATTGCAACACTTAAAGCAGCAACTCTGAAAAGGTTTAATATCTAATTCTGATGAAGAGGGCTTAGTGACATAGGAACTATGTAAATATTTATAAATTAGAGGTAAAAAACTCGCTATTGATTATTTTAAATTTTAATTTTAACTGAATTAAAACTGATTAAAACTTTTTTCAGAGATTTTGCTTTCCCAGAAAATTGCATGTTTGAAAATGCTGTAATTTTGACTAAATATTTTTTTCCTTTATTATACTGTCAATCGCATCATTCTAGATAATTCAAAAACAACTTTAAAAAAATTATAATGCTATTATTATTATGGAGCATTTGAATCTCATATCCTTATGAAGGCACATTAAATGTTACTATAAAATAGGAAGACTGTCAGAGTCAGAGAATAATTTTCATTCCCTTTCTTTTCAATAAATCAGGTTTCTCAGCGATTCTGTAATGAGGCTATTATATCTTGTTTCGTGTTATTTCAACGAACGGAAACATCACTCAAGGCAAAAAGATTCTGAGATTCAGTTTTGAAAGCTTCATTCGTTCAATCAATCATTTAATCCAATATTTTAATATCTTCGTTAACTTTGTTTTAATTTCAATATCTTTGTCATTTTTTACTTTCGACAATCTTTCAAAAGAAGGAATGATTTGGTCAAAAATGCTGCATGGGACTTTGATAGCTTTTTATAAACCCGCGGAAGGATTATTATTAAGCGTCTAGCCATTTTCAAGATTAGTTCAGGCACACTGAAAGATATGAATCAGATATAATATATATATACATGTATACACACACACACACACACACATATATATATATATATACATACATATATATCTTATCAGTTATATATTTACCTGAGTTTATATATATATATATATTATTTATTTATTTAACTCAGGTAAGTATATAACTGCTATTTTCTTCGTTTTAATAATTGTGATGCATTTTTCTTAATACAGATTAATGTGAAGCTGGAAAATTAGCCTTATATATTTAAAACAAAATGCTTTCTTTTTTTCCTGCTTTTGTTTAAATAAAAGCGTCCTTTTTAGTGTCATAATTGGCTTTGTGCTATATAATAACTTATGCTATAAATAATTTAATTTATAACCTTTCATAACGTTAATATTTGAAATTATAAGTTTATTTTCAAATATCAAAGCCAATTTTATTTTTAGCTACGTCATAGTTGGAAAAATTTGTAAATCAGCATAACAACATTACAATAGTATCGCAAATTTACGTTTAAATGTCTGTTATTTGTTATGTATTAGATGCTTTTAAAATGTCTGTGATTTGTTTTTACTCATCTTCTGTGTTTATGTATTTGCTGGCTTTTATTGCAAAAAGAACTGAAAGGTCAGGTTACATTAACTCTACTTTTTCAACTACAACTTAAAAATGATTTTCTTTGCGTTGAATTCCGTCTGTTAAGTTAATAGGCCCAATTTCCACAGATTAGTCAACCATGACCGATTTGGGGGAAATCTTTGCTACTTTTTTTGGATTTCGTAACGTTATAATTTTTTTTTTTTTTTTTGTTTATTATATTTTTAATCAGAATTATGGCAAAGAAGTGAAAATAAAAATGAGTACTTTAATATATTTACTAAAACTTTAAAAACTTTAAAAGTATTTTTCCATTATATGTTAAAGGTTAATAATTTTGAGTTGAAATTGTGAAAAAGCCAAGATATATTGGTTTGTTAAATCATATATATCACATAACTACATGTTGTAATAATAGTGAATAAGTAAAAATACGTAAATATGAAAATCAAGATTTGCGTGACATAAAAGTAATAGTTAGCATTGATAGTTTTCTCATGTATGGAAAATATTTTTTTATATGTAGAAATCTGCATCTTAAAAGTATTGTTTTTAAATTTTTTGTCAAACAACATATCCTTGAATATGAATTTTGTGCATTCTTATATGATAATACTTTTATGTATTTTATTTTTTAAACATAAAAAAATGTAAATTTAGCTCATTTCTTGAAAATTTAGATAATGTAACTAAGGTTTTGCATTATGCAGAAGGCATTTAAAAGTAATTCCTTTTAGTTGATTTCGAAACTTTGTCATATTAATTTTTATTTTAAAATAACTTTAGAATAATCAGTTTAAAAACAGCAAAATGCAATAAAGAAAGTTTATATATTTCATTAGTACGGTGAAAATATCTGAAAATATCTTAATAATTGAAAAATTAGTAATTAATTTGGCTTATCAATATTATATCTTTGTTATTATAAACTGATGTTTTTCGGTTTGTTATTAAAGATTTAACGAGTAGCCCCTATATACGATTTTTTAAAAATTTGGACCTTCAGGGAATTCTTCCAAATTAAAATGAAAAAAATATATATATATATGTATTTAGTTAATGCACTAAATGTAATCTGATATATTAATTTTTAATAACTCATTTTAAATTAATGTGTTTAAATGTCCTGCCTATTAGCAATTCAGTTTTTTTGAAAGCATTTAAAAACAGTTTTCTTTATCCTTTTTATTAATTTTTGTTAACAGTTCGACTTTTGATAACATTTATTAAATGCGTCAGAACATAAAGAATTCACAAAAAAAATTGCAAAAGTTTAATTGCAGGTTTTGGTTTACTTGGTTTTAATCGTTAAAAATTTCGTTTATTTTATGGAATTTTGTTATGTTTTGTACACAATGACAATATTTTCAACAAAAATGGTATGTAATAACTAAGAAAACCCTCCAAAAAATGTGATTAATTTAATTAACTTTCAATTATTGATTAATATTTTATATATTATAATTAATTTATATTTTATTAATTTATATTAATTTATATTAATTTATATTTTATATTTTATAATTATTTTATATTTTATTAATTTATATTTTATATATTTAATTATTTTATATTTTATATTAATTAATACATTTATATATTATATTAATTTATATTTTATATTAATTAATAAATTTATATATTATATTAATTTATATTTTATATTAATTAATAAATTTATATATTATATTAATTTATATTTTACATATTATATTAATTCATTATTATTAATTTACATTTTATTTATTAATATATATTTTATATTATAATTTATTATTTATTAATTTTTATTAACTTTTTTTTTTTAAGTTGGAAAAATTGCTTGGCAGTTCGACGTTTAATAACATTTAAAAATGCGTCAGAACATTAAGAATTCACAAATAATTGTAAAAACCTAATTACAGGTTTTGGTTTGTTTGGTTTAATCATTAAAAATTGCTTTTATTTTATGGAATTTCTGTTGTATCTTGAACACAATGGTAATGATTTCAACAAAAATTGAATGTAATATTAAAGGAATAAAAAAAAAAAAAAAACGTGGTTAAAAATATAAAGTGAAAATAACGGGCTATTGTTCTTAATTTCACGAACAAACGGTATAAAATTAGCGAAAATAAGTTTCACTTTTATTTAAAGAACAACCCGGATCATGTAATGCATATTTTGATCAAAAAAGTGTGACTATCAGTAAACGTCAGTTTAAAGAATGGGGAAAACCATTTTTCTGACACATGGTTATTTCCTTTATGATGTCTTCCTCTACGTGTTTGTGCTTTACTCATGCTTCATTTTTTGTGATTTGCGTTTTGCTACGCGTTATAAAATCAAAAATTTATTTTAATTTTCTGAGATTTCCTTGAAGACTTGACAAAATGTAATATTTACATGGTTAAATCAAAGCTGTCAAACGGGTCTTCAGAGTAAGTACGCGCAACAAAATATTTTTGATGTTTGTAAAATAATAAAATGAGCGAAACCATCTTTTTTATGAAAGGTTTGTAATTTAACGGAATTTTAACAAATTGCCAATGATTGTCAAGATTTTTTTTGTGTCAACATTATCACTGAAAAAAATTTAGTTGCGACAAAAATCTACAAAATTTTTAGTAAGATGTTTTTTTTATCAAATATCTTTATTATTTTTGATGTTGGTAAAATAATAAAATAATATAATATAAGCGAATGCACCTTCTTATGAAAGATTTGTAATGGAACAGAATTTTGACAAATTGTCAATGGTTGTTAAATTTTTTGTCCGCAATACCACAGAAAAAAATTTAGTTGTTTCAAAAATTATAAAAAATTTTTTAAGATGGTTTTTTTTTTTTGTCAAATATCTTTATTATTTTATATGTTGATAAAATAATAAAATAATCGAATGCATCTTTTATGAAAGGTTTGTAATTTAACGGAGTTTTGGCAAATTGTCAATGATTATTAAGAGTTTTTGTGTCAGCATTACCACATAAAAAAATTTAGTTGCGACAAATATCTACAAAACTTTTAGTAAGATGTTTTTTTATCATATCTTTATTATTTTTGATGTTGGTAAAATAATAAAATAATATAATATAAGCGAATGCACCTTCTTATGAAAGATTTGTAATGGAACAGAATTTTGACAAATTGTCAAAGGTTGTTAAAATTTTTTGTCCGCAATACCACAGAAAAAAAGTTAGTTGCGACAAAATTTTCAAATTTTTGTAAGATGTTTTTTATCAAATATCTTTATTATTTTTGATGTTGGTAAAATAATAAAATAAGTGAATGCATCTTTTTATGAAAGATTTGTAATGGAACGCAATTTTGACAGATTTTCAATGATTATTTAAGTTTTTGTCAGCATTACCACAGAAAAAAATTTAGTTGCGACAAAAACTTTCGACATTTTTTGTAAGGTGTTTTTTTTTATCAAATATTTTTAATAAAAAGCGGCTTTTTAAATTATTGTATGCATTTACGACAGTCAAACTGAAAAATAAAATCTTTCTATATGTAAGCGGTGTATTTTATCACTGTACAGTGGCATTACAAAATTTCTAGTATACTAAGTTGAATGATTTAAAAATGTTTTCTACAGTATTTTTAACAATATGTGTAAATATATTAACATGTATTTTATGACCTTCTTCTAGCGCTAACTGCTTATTGTGGTTCATAGTAAAGTAATTTTATCAGAATTTCATGGCTCATTATTTAATAAAAATTTCATGGCTCGATATTTAATGAATAATTGCCCCCTCATTTTAAAGAAAAATATTCACTTGTTTTTAAATAAATATTATCTGAAAGTAAATGAATATTTTTTTAATAAAAAAATTCCACAATCTGTGATAATTTTTCACAAATGTTACATATTTACTATTTTTACTGAAAACATAACTGCAGCTTATTTTACTGCAAAATTCATGTTTCAGCAATGGTTCAAAATATCAAAAAATATTTATTCTGATCTTTTTAACCTAGAATAAATAACACGTAAAAGCATGTTTTAGTTATATTCAAAATATTTTTCAAAACTATGCTGTCATTGACATCCAAAGTATAATTCTATCTTTTATTTTTATAAAATTTTTACTTGCGTTTTATGAATAGCAGTCTCGTTTCGCTATTCAAAAAATGGCCAAAAATAATCCGCGTTTATGGAATTGCTTATGGCCGTAGGGCGTAGTCAATAAAATTGCATAATATTCGAAGATAAACCGATTTAGACAGGGAATGTCGTCCCGAAGTCGAATTAATACGAAAACTTAAAAAACTTCAGTAAAGATACTCACATTATCAAGAGCGCTTACTGCGAATACAACCTGCATATCTTAACGCGAAAGATGTTTTTTTCGAGTAATTAGTCGAATAAAAATTAGTCCAAAAAAATTAATAATAGCACAATTTCCGTTTGGGTCTTACGAAACTGTTTCCCTACATAAACATTTCCTGAAGACATGTATCTAGTCATCCACAGCGTTCGACGGTTGATTCGAATAAGAAAAGTTTCTATGATAAAATAAAAAATAAAAAAAAAAATTCTGTTGTTGCTACAGAAGACCTTGAAAAAAGACTATTTCCGTCGACAATTCTTATCTGAAAGTAATGCCGGAAAATATTTTGTGTTATATACCACGTTCGATAGTTCTTGCTGTTTTAAAAACTGTTCTTTTTATTTATAGGCCTCTCACGAACATCCGATTTCATATTTGATGACTTTATTTTGCAGCAAGTGATATTTTTACCATCAGATTTTGCAGAGCAAGAACTTAAGGAGATAACGATAGAAATATGTATTTATTTTTAATATTATTCGCAACTCTTCAAGCTTCCATAACTGCAGGTGAATCATTATTTTGTTTTTGCCTCTTATTAAAAATTGTTGTTTGATGTATAAAAACATTGTTTCTTACTTTAATATTTAATAATAATATTCAATTTGATATTATTATTAATATTCAATTATACTTAATATAATATTATATAATATTAATAAAATAATAATAATATTCTTCATACAATCAGATGCTAAACAATTATAAGGAATAGTTTATATTTCAGACTTAGTTATATTGTATTTTTAATAAAATATTTATTTAATTAAATTTGAACGAGACTTATGCACTTTGTTGAATTTGAATTATTAAATAATTAATTAAAATAAAAAACCGTTACAAGAATAAAGCGAATCAATTTTCATATAACTAAATAATTCTATTTCAAAAAGGATCATTAATGTAATATTAATTATTATTTTTAAAAAGAGGAATATAACATTTAATAGTTCATGTAGTTTTAAACATAATGCACTTAACTAATAGGAATCGTTTGTTACACTTCAATTATTCATAGAAACGGGAAGTTATTTCCGGTAATAACAGGAAGGTATTGAATGTTGGCTCTTTTTCGCTCGAATATGAAAACATTCTAGACAAATGAAGGAAGTTATTTGTATTAATTTTTCAAAAACATATACTTGGAAAAAGAAAACAATTACATTGATTATTTACCTTCTTAAATCTGTATTATTTATCTAAACAAATTGTTTTATTGTAATATTTAAAATAATAGTTTTATAAAGATGTCTGTAAATAAAATGAAAAAAAAAAAAAAAAAAAGATTTTTTTAGGAATAGGTTAGATTATTTTTTACTTGACTTATATTTAAATTAATAAATAAAAATTATTAGTTAAATTAAAATTTTTATTTATTTTTTTATTTTAATTAAATTAATTTCTTAAGAATACTTAGTAATTACTGCGTATAACATTTGTTAAGAATTAATATTTGTAAAAAATTTCACCTGCTTTAAAAAATTTCTAATTTTACTAAAATAATAAAATATTTTACATTATTTGATATAGGAATGTAGGTAACAATACATTTTTCAACAATTAAAAAAGAAATTTTTATAATTTTTTAAAAATAAATAGTGTTTTTAGTCTACTTTATTGTAAAAACAGATTATGAATGATTTAAATTATTTTTTGTGAAGTAAAACATTTGATATCATGATTATACAACTTTTATTAGTATATATAACTTTAATAACAAATAACTTATTGATTGAATCATTGTTGCAATTTTGAGTTTTTCTAAGAATAACAAAAAATATTACTTATAATTGTATAGTACATAGTTATTATTTATGTTTTAATGCCCTGAAGCAAAAATGAAATCAAGTCTTTTCAAAGAAAACTTTATAGCAACGACAAGTCTGACACGTACTTTTAATATTTAAATAACATTTTTCTCTGTTGTTTAATACGAAATTATTCAGTAATATTATTAACATGTATCAAATATTTTTATTCGTTTTCTGGAAAGAAATTCTTTAAGTTGATTTTTTGTATTTTTAGAAATTAGGCAAACATCTGGAGGCAACGACTTTGCATAGTTGATGGTCGACCTTATAGAAATGGTGAAAGAATTCCTAGGGAACATGTGTGTCATGTTTGCCTTTGCCATCTAGGAAGAGCGGAATGTTCTTGGATGAACTGTCCTCCACCTCCAGAAGGTTGTACCGAGTATACTGTCTCAAATTATTGCAATCCAACACTTTACATTTGTTGTAAGTAATTATAATTATCTATCGAACTTTTCTATAAATTTTCATTATAAATATGTGCGCAATTCAAACTTATAATGCAAGTGTTTTTTTTAGTAATTTTTGTTTAGAAATTTTAAAAGTCTCAGTACTACCATTGTAATTGCAAATGTAACAAAACGTCTTTCAAACACGTATGCTTTGAAAGTACTACTACACAAATGCATTATGTTTCTGGTCATCGCAAATTCCTCAATATTTGTTTGGCAATAATTGTCAGTAACTTATTGTTCTAAAATATCTTTATTTTTGTAAACATGTTGTTTACTGATGCCAGGAACATTGGCTTCCAGTTATTCACCACTAAAATGGTAGATATGTAAAAGATTCAGCTTTGCGGATTTGCTACATTGCCTTCACATTTCGTCGTCACTATTTTGAACGAACACCTCCAGGAATGAGGTCTCACCATACTCAACGGTCTTTCCGACGTATGGATGTAGCGACCTCATCACTGGCATAGACAAGTGATCTTTCAGTTCAGCTTTAGTTGTTCGATTTCAAAGCGTATTCTCTAAGTTAAACCCTACTTACTGTTCATCAGGCTGTTTCAGTCCTTTTCATAACTATACACACCTCAATATTGAAATTGTAAAACAAACAAAGTTTGTAGACCATTTAAATTCACACAATCGACAGATAGGTTAATGACACAGAAATGATAAAAAAAATTAAGACCAAACATTTAAATCTGCTCGATATGTTCAATATTTAGTCTAACTACTTTACAAGCTATTACACGATATATGCTTTGTAACCATCCTTTTACAGATAAACAGGAAGTTAAATTTTAATAAATATAAAACTTTTAAAAAAAGGACAGAATTGTTGAAGTTTATTTTTATGTAATATATTTTTCAGCGATTCCAGAACATTTAAGAGAACCTAGGCAAAAAAGAAGTCTTCAAAGGTTTCGCAGAGCTTCAGACACTGCAGCTACAGGTCTGGATGATCTTAATCCACGAAGAGGTAATTCAAATTAGCTTATTAATAAACTTTATTATTAAATCGGTATTAATTAGGGAAATTAGCTAATTAATCAATCTGTGAATAATTGGTAATAAACGAACCTGACTTGAAATTTGAATAGATGTTTTTCATTAGGGTCGTGAATACAAATATTTCATTTCCATTTTTAATTCCCGCTATATAGGTTATTCGTCACTGGGTATATAGGTTATAGTATATAGGCTATTCGTCACTGGGACTGCAGATATGTAACTGATTCAGTCTTACTGAGAGAGTACTAAGGAGACCTTCCCCACATTGTAGAATCTAAGTTTTGATCAAACGACCCCCAGGATTCTACACCCTTTTCTTTGAATCCAATGGAAAAAATATCAAATAAATAAATACGACATACATAAATACGGCAAACTCATGAAAACCTTCGATTCAGTATCACTTCTCGGGTTTAGAACAGACCTCCATTAGTTCAAAAGTACATTTCTTTTTCTACTTATGTGCTTCTTGACCACCCTCGTGTCCTAGGCGCGCAGGCCTAATTTGGTTTACAAATTATCCTTATTATTACTTATTTATTATTTATAACATGATGGGGATATTTAAATAAGATTTGACAGAAACAAATAATCATGAGTTCATGAGTGAGAAAATTAAAAAAATGGATTACTTTCTTTAATTATAAAAAAAAATTAACTGAATACTAATTACATCACGGTTTGCATTGGTGATTTTGGGTGTGTAGTGAAAATTAACAGAACACTTATGCCCCATTTTGTTACTAACCATAATTTGTTAAATTATTATAAATATTTGAAAATTTGGATTTTTAATTTACAATAAATTTATCATTTACCGTCTTTTCTGTGTCTGAATCAGTATCAATTAGAAAAATTAGCTTTTCTTATAATTCCATTTAAAATTATTTATTAGCTTTTGTAGATACATGGAATATAATTTTTATGAATATAAAATTAAAATAATACATAGAAATATTAAAGATTATTTTTATATAGTATATTTTATTTGCAGTGCCAGAACATTTAAAAGAATTTAGGCAAACTGATAAATTAGACTTCACCAAAAAAAAAAAAAATAATAATAAATAAATAAAAAATAAATAATTTTTTTTTTGCTATTGTACTAAAATATTAATTTCCGTGTTTGAATAAATTATAAATAAATGAAATTGAGAAACGAGGTCAAAGCTTTCCTAATTTTTATTTTAAAATTACGCTATTTACTACAAAAATAGTTAATGCGTCATTCTTACTGACGAGTGTGGCAATCAAAGGGCTATTTTGATTCCTAATTGTCAATTGTTGAAATGAATTTTTCCAATTTTTGCTTGAATTGGGGTTTTCTATCGAGATTAATGAACAATTAGTCTTCAGGGTCTTATTCTATTCTTTCTATCTGACGCATGGGATTTCATCCCTGTCCTGTTTTGTTCTAACGGAAGTTTCATTTATTTTTTTTATATTTTTTATAGAAAACAATCGATTGAAATTCTTAATTAGTATTCTATAAAAGTGATTGACCAATACGTTTATGCGATTGGATGTCTACGTGAAAAGTCAGCCACGTATTGGATTTGTTAAATTTTATGTATTGAAATCTGACTATTTCAGATTGAAGGAGACGTATAGATAATAATAGCGTTAATTATATTTATTAAGAAACAAAAATTTAAAAAAAATGTTAATATTACGAAGAAACCGTTATTTCCTATCTATTGTCTTGTGTGTGTCAACATGTGTATTGAATTTTAAGCATTTAAATTAGCAAATAAAGGATGCTATATGAAAAAAGATGCTCACAATATGAAAAGAACCAATTCGTAAAAATATGTGGACATAAAATAAAAAATATCTAATGGTATTTTTGTAATTTTAAAATATAACGTATTTAAAATTTTATTCAAGCCCCTTTTTACAAATTTGATTACACTATAAACATGTAGTGTGTATAACTATATTAGAAATAAAATAATTTGCAAAGGAAGAAATCTAGAGTAATGCCTATTTATGAGATGTCTTGTAAAACTGATCGTAGTTGCCCTATTGTGAATCATGGAAGTCAGCGAATTGATCTCAAGAACTATTAGAAATCGGAAAAAAAATCATCTGCAGAAGTGCAAAGTGCCATCGTTTTCGTATAACATGACTTTCTACATATAAACTTAATTATTAACACTGAAATCAATTAGATGATTTAATTAAAAGCCCTGAAATACAATTCTATTGTATTCGGATATCGTTATAACCAAGTCATTAATGGCATCACACAGTTAAAATTTTGAACTAAATATACTATACTATATATTGTGGTGTTTTTCATAAAACTAGGTATACAATTACATCACAATGTTAATGATGTAGGAAACTTAATTAACCACGCATACAGATGCGAAATATGTGAAATGTTGCAAATGGTGGACATTTCGACCACACATAACTGTAATTATTGGCATGTAATAATTCAAGTACATTATTTTATGTTTTTTTTATCTTCGTGATGTCCCGATGTCTACCAAAATATTAGTACTACATATACTATATTCCTACTAAATATTTACTACTAAAATATTAGTGTTATTCATTAATTTGCATCAGTCTTAAAATTTTATGTTTCTTCACACAATTCGTGTCATAATTAATGATGACAATGATCGTATACTGCGAGATTTGCATTTCAGAGCTTAAGTTATTGTATGTAGTGGACCAATTTATATTAAATTGATGATGCTTTTACTCTTTTGCAACTAACATTTTTCACTATGTGTTATAGTTTTGACATGACATCACTAGAAGATTAGCAATTAGGCGCGGTGTGATTAGTCTTACAAGACAGCGCGTGGTCACTTTACTATTGGTAGACATTACTTCCATAAACCTAAGTTTTCTTTTTTTCGAGTAATTTCGTAGTATAAGGCTTTTTTTCTAATTATAACCATGAAGATAAATTATGATGAAATAATTGCAGTTAGACAGATAAATTATTAAAGCACATTTTTATTTTTAGAAACCACAGAAATATCCGGTATAATATGTATACGTTTCTCACTTTCACATTGCGTATTTAAATATTTTTAAACTTTAGTCAAATTTTGAATCAAATTATTTTAGATAAACTATTCTCAGTTTTGCATAAAATTCGCTTCTCGAAAGAGTTATTCATAACTTCTACTACGTAACTATTCTTTCAATTTCATACCTTTACAGAAAAAAACATCTTTTTGTTATGAAATACTATTTTGACCATAAAGGAAAATATCTATCAAAGGTCTTAAGCTAGTACTGTTTCTAAGGTTTCATATTTAATTGATGTAAAACAATACTACATTTAAAATTTGTTCAGTAGTTTCTGAGAAAATTAGAAATGATATGACTTTGATAAATAATAAATTGTACTGTATGATTGATTATTGTATTGAATGAGATAATTGTTCTGTATGAGAAATACTTATATATTAATTATGAATACTATTTTATATGAATGTACTTTTATCGATTACAATTCGAATTTGATTTTTAATTAATTTATTTAGTTTCTAAATTATGATTATAATTAATTAATTGA
Organism: Caerostris extrusa; assembly: GCA_021605095.1. Lineage (NCBI taxonomy): Eukaryota > Metazoa > Arthropoda > Arachnida > Araneae > Araneidae > Caerostris > Caerostris extrusa. The sequence continues at coordinate 12,560 of BPLR01005672.1, read as the reverse complement.
TTTTATCTTTTACTTAGGTGATTGCACTGTTCTAGGGGTGCCTTACCGAACAGGCGATTTAATGGGGATTGCAACCAAATTTTGTCTTGAATGTCGATGTGGTCGACAAAATATGTTTTGCAGTCCTAGATGCTGTTTCAAACATGCAAATCTGTACGAAAATGCCACTGAAAGAATAGCTGCTGAACGGGGACCTAGAATTCCTGACAAACATCCTCTGTACCATATTTTCAAGTGAAGTAACACTTCAGTGCTGCAGATCAAAAACAAATGTAAACAGTTCCTTTCAATTTATTATACATATTGGTCACTTGTTAGCGCTGTTCGTACTTACTATAACATTTTTCAAAACGATTGGGTGCGGTTTTGATGAACTAGTGTTCTAGTCATAGAAAACGGTAAAAGGGTGAACCTGTTCATTATTATTTTACTTGTGCTTTTTATTGTTCTGTTAACTAATCTCTATTGTTAACTATTGTTCTGTGTTCTATTGTTTGGTTAAAATATTCGTATCCTAAATGTACTTTTATCAGTTTTTGTTTCATGTGTTAATAAAATGCATATTTAAGTTATGATAATTTTCAATTTTGTTGTTTGATATAACTATGGATACTGCTGCTATGGATGAAGTAAATTTCTGCTTTTTATAATTTTCGGAAATTTTGATTTTTTTTTTTTTTTTTTTTTTATATTATGAGGTTAACTTATATATTTTAGAGCAAAAAAGGAATAATTTAAAAAGTAGAATTTCTCGAAATCAATTGAAATTTTGGTGTTTTCATATTTTTCAATCCAGGATTATTTTAAAAATATCTTATATATAGATTATGAAATTTTAAAACACTTTCTAGCTCTTCTTTGTTTAAAAACATTTTTTTTTTAAAAAAAACATCATATTACTACAATTTTTTTTTTTTTTTAGGTAAATGAAATATTAAGGTAATTAATGTGTTTCTGTATATTAAGATTTTCATGAGTTTTCCATCAAAGGTAAAAGACATAGTAGACTACTCTGAAATTATTTTTTTTGCCTTGTATTAATGAAACTATAAATATTTTTTCTTTAAAATTTCAAAAGTATGAATATCAGTAAAACGATGTCATACACAATATTAATGCTTTTATTTTATGTGAAATCTTCTTCTTCAACGGGTGGCTTGATGGCCAACTGACTAGCGCTTATGGCCTTTGGTACCACAGGCTTCAGGTTCGAATCCTGACTGCTGCATGGATGTTTGCTAGTGGTTCGGAATCCACGTTAAACTATAGATCCCGGTCTAATTAACCTAAAGTGCGCTCAAAATTACCGTAGAGCGATAAACCAAACCAATCTTCAATGGCGCAACAGCCCCATGGTGGGCCAAGACCAGTCTAGCTACTGGCAGATTTCGAGACAGGAGATGATGTTTTCTTTTTGGGGTAGGGCTCTCAGCTCTACAGTCATATTAGGTCGGGACATAAGGTTTAAAGTGGATTCCGAACACTTCAAACATTCATGCCATTGCTGAAGGCTCGAAACCGAATCTATGGTGCCGAGCGCCAGATTTAAGTGATATACTGGATTAAAAATTTGAATGAATCAATTTTTATAAATTTAATTTATATTATGTACACAGATAACTTATTATAATCTAATTTTCTTAAACCGCTTAATTACATTAAATATATTAAAACCAATTTTCCGTTTTACATATCGTTCCATTTTATAAATAAAAATTACTTATACTTTTTACTAATTTGTCTTGATAAGGATTTAATGCCTTTTCAATGATTTAAAAACAGTTCAACTCAAGTATTGGAATATTGCTTTCAATATCTATCTTTTTTTACATTTGGTTGTTAATTCCATGCATAATTCATCAGCCCAGCTTGTCATGTCAAATTTCTATGGGATATAAAATTTTCATTTATTCTCCTTTTACAAAGGCTTGTAGTACTTCGCTGGCTCGTGGCCAGTTGGCTTAGCAAAATGCCTGTTTAACATTATTCTGGCCAGCAATTAGTTACTCTCTTTTATGATTCTATTTTGGTCTTTACTTTGTTTAGTTACGAATGTATGCGCGCCACATTTTAATGAAACATCATCTGATTTTAATCCAGAAAAGAAAATCTTTGATAATTATTATTCCTCAGGGGATATATAAAAATAAAAGTAATGAATATGAATGCATGTACAGTAAACTGGAATACATTTATTTACTGTGTGTTCTATGCATATAAATTCTGTCAGAAATTGGTTTTGAAAAGGTGGAACTTTTTGAAACCATCATTCAAAATTATGATTTTAAATTTCTGAATAATATATTGTCGTTATAAAAATAATTATATATAAGCATCAGATTCGCACATTTTAAATAAAACTGAACTTTTTCTAAATCCAACTCTCAATGCGTTAATAGCTTTTATATGAGGTTTAGGAATCCACTTTAAGCCGTAGATCCCGGTCTAATATGAATGCAGAGCGTTGGGCCTAGGACCGACAAACCTAGCCCGTAAAAATCAGTGTCCCGGAGCCAAGTCAGACTTCTACCCACGGGTGCTCCATCACAACAGAAGGTGCCTCTCTTTCCCTCCTTTCACGAGACCACACGGGCTTATGGACCTGGTCTAGATGTTGCTGTCTTCAAGTGGGATAAGAAACAACATATGAAATTTAAACAATATTAATACAAAAAGCTAATTAAATTCAATGCTTCTTAATTTGAATGTTTTTGTGATATTTTTGTCTATGCTTGTGGTAATAGCTGTTAGCGTGCTGAAAATTTAAAACTGCGTGTGTGTCTAATGCTCAGTGTCCATCCAGCAGTGCGGGAGGAACATCCCATGAGTAGTCTACTTTCAGGATGGAGGGGAAAGAGGCAACTTCTGCTGTGATGGGACGCGTAGATAGAAGTCTGACTTGGCTTCGTGTCGCTGAAGAGGAGAGATGGGCTTCCAGGGAGGACTTTTAGGGGGAACTATCTCACATTTATGTATCGTATGAGGAAAACCCGGTAAACTCCTTCCAGAAAATCTGACTCAGGAGGCAATATGCTGAACATCAGAAACGTCATCGAACCTCCTCGTTTTATGAAATAGTATCTGCAACAAAGTCGCCAGCGGAATTGAATCTTAGCCCTAATGCTCACCAGCGGCGCACGTTGCCACTTAGCCACGATTCGGGTAAAACTGTTTCTTTCTGTTTAAATTAAAACTTTGTAAGATTTTTAGTTTGAACATAGCTAATTTGTAAATATTTTAAAATAAATTTTCCGGCTGGTAACAAATTTATGTAACAAAAACCCTTTCCTATTTTTAAAAGTATTTTGAAGCTGAGAAATGTACATGCTAGTATTATATTCAATCAATTTTATCAGTTTTTACTCAGGAATGAAGAATAGAATTACTCAGGAAATGAAGAATAGAATGAAGAGCCTATCAGTTTATGTCCTATTCATGTTTTTTCGCCAAATTTATTTTCTTCTTCTTCATTGGCGCAACAGCCCTATGGTGGGTTAAGGCCGTCTGTCTACTGGCAGATTTCGAGACAGGAGATGTTTTCTTTTTACGGGCTTGGGTTGTCAGCCCCTATGCCCAATGCTCTACCATCATGTTATACAGTTACACCTATGCTTTAAGGTGGACTCCGAAAGACTACAATCATCCTTGGCACCATCGGGACTCGAACCCGGAAACTTGTGCGCTAGTCAGTCCATCAGACCTCCCTAATTTATCTCATAAATTTAAATTCAAGTCATATCTTTGACATAAAAAAAATAGAATTATACGAGAACATCCTCATTAAAAATGGGTGCAAAATTTTTCAACGCATAGTATTTATGTATTCTGCATCAAAACAAATCATAGAGGAAACTCTAAGAAAAAAATAAATCTTCTTTTAGTCAACCACTAGATCTACTTCAGACAATCTAAACTCATAATGGAATAATAAATAAGTAATTAAAGAAATAAATTTATAACTAACACAGAAAAAAATATTAATATATTTTCTGACAAAAAAAAATATTAATAAATAATGAATTGTATAATCCATTTTATGAATTGTGTAATGTATTTTAAAAAATTGTGTATTGAATTCTATTTATAATTTGTGAATTATATGAAACATTTGTACTTTCAAGCCTTTTGATAAACATCGTAACCTTTGCTTATGCATTATCTGGAGGATTTTTATCATAATTCTTTATGTAAATGCTACGAATAATGTGTTTCAACACGATTTCTAACACAAAAAATAATCATAAAAATGATCTTAAGTATTAAATAAACCATCGATTAAACGTAACGGTTAAAAACGAAACCACCAGAGGTTTATCATAAAAATTAAGCAAATACACTTAACGGTAAAACTGGGGTAATAATCATCCTGCTAAACATATGTTCTTCTACCTGATCAGAGCAAATGATTTTCTTCGTAATAAAAGCGACTAGCGCAGCCCGTTGTTATGGTTACTCCAGGTCACGCTTTCTACAAGCCCACAATGACCTTTCTACGGCGGCTGCGCGTCAAAGATCATTGTCTCAAAAGATCATTGTATGCGATGAACTGACGCTCTCACTTGAATAAGAAAATTGCTGTCGTTTGATTGGCGTTGATAAGATCTTTCGCCATCTTTGGCTATTAGTAAGCGAGGTGTCTTACGCACGACAAGGGGTTGTTGAAGGAATAAGTGTCATTTTCAAGAGAGCGTAACCGACACATTGAATGCCGAAAAGACTAGAATGTCACTTTTAAGTAGCTACGTTTCTGCATTCAATATTTTTATGAATAGAAGATCAGATGTGAAAAGTCTACATGCTTTTCTTCGTAAAAATGTAGCTCAACACCTCATTTGGCAAATCAAATTAACTCAATTTTTTTATCGTTTTTTTTAAATTTTATCGTTTTTAAGCTTTTGATTAACGATAAATATTTCATACTTAAAATAAATATTTTCAACAATTACTCTTAAAATATCTTTAATAATTACCTCTAAAATAATAATTAATAATTATCTTCTTTAATAATAATCTCTAAAATATCTTTAATAAATACTCTAAAATAATAAATGCCTCTAAAATATCTTTAATAAATAAATATCTTTAATAATTACTCTTCAATTTTATCGTTGAAGCTTTTAGTTAACGATAAACTTTCATACTTAAAATAAAATCTTTAATATATACGCTTAAATTTTATCGTTAAAGCTTTTCATTAACGATAAACTTTCATATTTAAAATAAATATTTTTAATAGTTATTCTTAAATGTTGTCGTTTCAGTTTTAATTAACGATAAACTTTTCATACTTAAAATTAATATCTTTAATAATTACCTCGTGCCCATCTCTCTAAATTACTAAATTACTATTATCGAATACATTTATTTCAAAAAACAATATGGTTAAATTTTATATTCTATTACTATATTTGGGATTGATGGCTCAGTGACTAGCGCTCGTGCCACGAGTTTTCGGGTTCGAGTCCCGGAGGGGAGCCATGCATGTTTGTAGGTTTTCGGAACCCTCTTTAAACCGTATGTCCCGGTCTAGATGACTACTACTACTTCTATACCACCACACTACATCACTGTGCCTAGAGCTGGAGTTGCCCCTTTACAGCTTGGGAATGATGTGGGTCAGAAGTTTGATTGGGCTCTGTGACAGTCACAGTCATATGAGACCAGGACCTACGGCTTAAAGTGGATTCGAACCCGAAACCTGTGGTACCGAGAGCGCCAGAGCACCAACCACTCGGCCGTCAGGCCCCCCTTGTCTGTCTAATATGACTGTAGAGAGGGATTGGGCGTAGGGCTGAGAGCCCTACCCCCGTAAAAATAAAACATATCTTTTCTCGCAATTTGCCAGTAGGCTGACGGCCTTGGGCACCATGGGGTTGCTGCACCATTGAAGAAGAAGAATTTTATAATTGCAAAAATACAATTCAAACATTTATAACAATTAATTAGTTTATTCTGTAAAATGCTTAATAATAGCAGCAAACTGTATGTGTTACTAAAAATGTGCATATGCATCGAAAAATTAAAATATGGAGATAATAAATTATAGTATTTGGTAACAAAAATTGCTTTAGGATTAAAAAAATTTTTTTTTTTGTTTTATTGTTAGTTATATTTTAGAATAAAAAATTTAAAGAATAATATTATGCCATTTTATCAAGGTAGGGAGAAATTATTTACAAACTCTTAATTATGTGCAAAAATATATTTTTAGAAATTGATTTAGTTTTATAATTTATTTCATTGCCACTATTTATTTTAACTTCTTCAAACAGGAAAATATTTTGAAAATAATAACGATTATTGAACGGATATAAAATCCGATTCATTTGTAAGCTGTTATAAATACTAAAACTTTAAAAATGTGTTTTTTAAAGTGTCTATTTGAATTTATAATTTAAAAGGATTTCATAAAAAAAAAAAAAAAAAGTATTTATTTTTCTTAACTTTCTATTAGTGGAGACTAACATGTGATGAGCAGAGCATTATGATGCCGACTATTATAAAAAGGAACATAATCTATAGTTATTTCACATCTTATAATTATCTATTACAATTTGTAATTTCTGATTATTATCACATATCTTATAATTATTTTTTGAAAAATTGATGAAATAAGGAAATAGTTTTTCGATTATAATTGCAAAATTCAAAGCTTTCAGAAATATTGAGACAATTACCATTGAGCCAAAGTATTAAAACACTTATACATTGTACAGAGGAAGCTGTTTGCAGAGACAATCAAATTTAAGAGGTGGGTCTTTCCAGAGTAGATAGACATAAGCCTGAGACACATGGCAAAGACAAAAATTTATCCGACTTTGACAGACCATGATGGTCACAGGGGTTCAATAAAACGTTTCGAAACTTCAATTCTTGTCAACCGTTCACCATAGCATTTATCAAAAACAGTTGCAACTAAGTGAAACATGGAACCAACGACAAGGCGTTAGCTGGCCAAAAGGCATTGATGTCAGAGGTGAGCAGAAACTGTTGAAACTGTTTTGGCTTGTGTTTATGGATAGACCTGCTATACTGCTTAATATACCAAAGAATTATAGCAGTAATGGAGTGAGCACTAGTACATAGTGAGTAATGGGTGCACTAGCTCAATCTTTATTTATTTTTGCCTATTCGATTATGGAGCCACAATCTCGTTTATGTGCCTATGCTAACTGCATGCTGTATGATTGTAATCATGACCCTTTGAATAATGACGAGTGGAAATTGGTCACTTGGACCTACGAATCTCGCTTTTGCTTAATATCATGTGGATGAGAGAGATGCCGTGTAATGTTTTCCGACGAAAATATTAGAACAACCAGTTTAAGCATTTACAGTACAATAAACGGGTTTATAAGAACTACGTCACCCTATGCTGTAATCATAGTGTGATATACTATGAACTACCCTATCTGCTATAGTGCCTACCGTACCAAAGAATTAATATCTGTAGCGGAGTGAGTATGTCGGTACATTAGTTCATCCTTTATTTTTGCCTATGCGATTATGGAGCCACCGTCTTATTTATGAGCCTATGCTAACTGCGTGCTGTAGAAGTGTAATCATGGCGCTTCGAATACTGACGAGTGGAAATCGGTCACGTAAGACCTATGAATCTCGCTTTTTGTTTAACATCATGTACGTAGATAAGAGAAACGCTGTGTAATGTTTTCCGATGAAAACATCAGGACAACCAGTTTGAGTACAATAAATGGGTGTATTAACCCAATAAATGGTGTATTAACCCACTAGCAGTACAATAAATGGGTGTATTAAGACATTAACAGTACAATAATGGTGGCCCCCATTAACAGTACAATAAAAGTGTGTATTAACCCATTAACAGTACAATAAATGTGTGTATTAACCCATTAACAGTACAATAAATGTGTGTATTAACCCATTAACAGCACAATAAATTGGTGTATTAACAAATTAACAGTACAATAATGGTGTATTAACCCATTAACAGTGCAATAAATGTGTGTATTAACCCATTAACAGTACAATAAATGGGTATATTAACCCATTAACAGTACAATAAATGGGTATATTAACACATTAACAGTACAATAATGGTGTGTATTAACCCCCATTAACAGTACAATAAATGTGTGTATTAACCCATTAACAGTACAATAAATGGATGCATTAACTCATTAACAGTACAATAAATGAGTGTATTAACACATTAACAGTACAATAATGGTGTATTAACTCATTAACAGTACAATAAATGGGTGTATTAACACATTAACAGTACAATAATGATGTATTAACCCATTAACAGTACAATAAATGGGTGTATTAACCCATTAACAGTACAATAAATGAGTGTAGAAGAACTTGTCATTCTATGCTGTAATCTTAGTATGATATACTATGAGCTATCCCTACGACGTTTACTTGAAGGCAAAAATGCAGCTTCAAACTCTTTTTCTCTTCTAAGTAAGCGTGCAATTATTAGACAAATTGACTTAAATATTTTAGCTGATCTGTGAAAGAGCTTGTTTTTTGCTTGTTATGAATAACAAGAAATATTTAATAAAATATAATATTAATAACTGAAAATAATCTAAATGTTTTAAGGTTCGAAAAATATTTTGAGTAATTAATAATTAATTACCTTCGTCATACAAAATTAATTTCTAGTGAGTTCCAAATTTTGCAATAATTATTTGGCTAATTTGGGAATAAATTAATAAGCAAATTAATAGAAGTAAATTATAGCAGAAGGAAAATAATAGAATAATAGATAGTAAATTATTGAATGCAAAACCGAATAAATTAAAGTTACAGTTTTTATAACTGATGTGAATATTTACTCTTTAAATACAATTAAAATAGAATTAAAAACTTGAAAAACTAGAAAATTGTATTTTGCTTGTTTATTAATTTCACATCAATGAGATACGAAACTATCAAAATAATAATACATTTACTAGTAATTTTTTAAAAACTATGATATGATATAAATAATCATTAAAATTTCGTCAAGTTTATAAAGGGGAAAAATATTTTGAAAAATAATTATTCGAAAATATTTACAAACATAAGTTATCACACTGTATCAAGTTTCTCGTCAACAACTGTACATAATATTCACGGATGACGTTAAGAATTATGTTAGTAAACGGATCCTCTTTCAGAAGTGATTAATCGTTCGGAAATTGTGTCAAGTTTATCTCAAAGTGTAACAACAAGCTCTTTAAAAAGGAAATTTCTTTTATAGCGTTGCAGCGCCATCTAGTGATCAATACATGTGTTGGAAGAATGGAATTGAAGACAAGTTTGTAACCAGTAGCTTCGTTAGGGTTGTGTTACCGACAAGGTAGCAAAAGCTTGAATATTTATAAATTAAATAATAAAAACAGTTTATATTGATTTTTTTGTATTGATAGAAAACAGATATTTGCGTTAGAAAATTTCATTAAGATTAGATTATGTTAATAAGTAAGGAAAATATCACTCGTCATTTATATATTGTATTTTTCAAAATAAATTATTAAACAAATAAAAACTAACTAATATATAAAAAATAAAAATTCAAATGGTGCCTTGTAATAGAATAAATTAGAAAAAAAAATTAATTGAATAACAATGCTTAAAGTATTGGTAATGTTATTGGTGACAATTGTAAAATAACAGCTTTTGTAGTTAGATATAAAATTCGCAAAGAAATAGAATAAATTACGTTTCAAAGGAAATATCTTCATATGCATATTTTTTTTTTGATGATATATATATATTTCTGTAGAGTATTTATTATTCTTTAATGAGTTTATTTATTACAAAGACATAAAGTTTTTATAATAAGTTACTTCCCCGAAAAAAAGGATAGCAATATAAAAATATGATAAGGCCTTCGACTGTTTGCTCCTTAATTTTTTTACTTCAGGTAAAAATATATAGTTTCTTATTAATGTTTTTCAGCAACAATAGTGTACATCGCATTACGTTTTCTTCTATTACAGGTACACGAATTTAAAATAGCAAATTCTCTGAAGAAAGTTTAAGTGAATAGTAAATATTTAGATATCTTAGTACACCGAGATAAATAGTCATTACAAAAAATAAACTACAAAAATGACAAAATAAGGGGTATGAAACAATGAAATTGATTTTCAAAAAACTTTGCTTATTGATCAAGTCACAACATGCTGTGCAATACTTGGCATTCAATCAAAATTATCATAATTATATTTTGCTCATTAATCATTTCTAGAACATTGATAAAAAGTATGCATTTAAATATAAAAACAGTCTAGAAATATTTGTAAAAATGAGCAATGATAATTATTATTCATTTAAGGTACTAGAAAACCGAAAGTTACTTCAAAATAAGGAAAATTAATTTTATCGGAGATAAAGCAAAAATATGCTTTTTTATGTCAAATGAAATATATGAAATTTATTCTGATAGTTTGTGTTTTTATAGCAGCACTTCCAGAATAAGAAGAGAAAAGAACAACCATACATATCAAAATAAATACAGAAATACCAAATCTTATCTTGGTATTTTAAAATTTTACTTAGATACAAAATTTTTAATTGAAAACTGATTATTTGATAAAAAGTTATTTACTAGTCTGTATAAGCGTTTATTATTAGTGATTTATTAGAGAAGCGATAAATAAAATTATAATGGAATAAAATTTAGAGAGTCTGCAAAAATTATAATGGAATAAAATTTTGAGAATTTTTTGCTGAGTGTATTTTCACGTTAAGTTGAAATTATTTCCTATTTAGCGATTTTAGAAGATTTTGTTTGATGGTTAAATTATGCCCGGGAAATGTCTATGCTATAAAAAGTAACCCCAAAAGATTATTTGTATTCCCGTATTACATTTTGTTTTTAAATTGTGTTTAGTTTTTACTTTGCACAAGCAAAATAATATTAGATGCTGTGCGTGTTTCCATTATACTTCTGAATGTCAACAACTTTTTCAAAATGCATACAGATTACAGATTAGTCTACCAGAGTGAAGAATAAAAGTAGTTCAAGCTTATGAAACTATTTTAAATCAAATCTGATACTACAAAATTTTACAGTTGTTTTAAAGTAGAATGACAAATATTTTTGCATTCAATCATTGGTTCTTCGAATTAATTTATATCCCTGTGTAACCAACATGTGTATTGTATCCCAGTATAACATTTATATCGATAAGTGTATTGTATCAAGTCACAACATTTTGCTTTATAAATTATGTTTTGTTTTACTTTGCATACATGAATTGAATTTGCTGTACCAGTTTCAATTATACTCCTGAATGTCGACATTTTTCAAAATCAATACAGATTACAGGTTAGTCTACTAGCTAAGTGAAGAATAAAATAGTTCAAGCTTATGAAACTATTGTAAAATCACATCTGATACAATAAAAATTTTAAGGTTGTTTTTAAAAGTAGTATGACAATTATTTTACATTCAATCATTGGTTCTTCCCAAATTTTGTATTCCAGTGTACCATTCGTATCAACATGTGTATTGTATCCCCCATATAACATTTATATCAATACGTGTGTTGTATCAAGGCATGATTTTGTTTATAAATTGTGTTTTGTTTTACTTTGCACATAAAAGGCATTTGCTATGCTTGTTTCAATTATCCTCCTAAATGTCGACATTTTTCAAAATATATACAGATCGCGATTCAGTAAATCCAACAGCTGACTGAAGATTAATTCTTGTTGTTGAAACTATTTATAAATCACATCTGGTACAATTGAACTTTAGGTTTTTTTAAAAATATGACCAATATTTTACTTTAAATCACTGGTCTTCGGAATTAATTTAAAATTAATAAATCGTTTGTTTTCAGCAAAATAATATTAACCAACAAGTTATTACTATTAGTATTGGAAAGTAATTATTGAGTTAATCTAATGCGAGTATCTAATGCTTAAAATCTTATTACGAAGTACTAATAAATTTAACTCGAGAAAAATTTCACATATAAAATAATTTTCTAAAGTGACTATACCAAAATTTAAGATACTTTCAATCAGCGAAGAAATTTATTTCTCATAAATAAATTATTGTCCAGAGAAATATTTATTGAAAACGAAAATAATTTAATAAAAAACAACTTTCTTTGACAGATATTAAATAATTATATGTCTATTATCTGCAAATAATTATTTGTCTGTTATAATATCGTTTACAAGAAAAACTCTATATAATTCTCTAACTCTATAGAAATGTTATATTGTGGATTTATTAAATTCAAAATTTGAAAAGAATTTTTTATGGCTAATTTGCAATATATTTAATAAAAGTTACGTGCTTTTAAATGAAATACTGAATTGATTTTCATATAGTAATGTAGGCCCAAAATCCTGATTATAATTTTTTTTCCCTTTAACTTTTATTAGTTAAAAATAATTCCTAGTTTTTAAAGTTTTCCTGAGTTAACATTTATGCTTTATAAATTATGTATTATTTTTAACTAGATTTATTCTGATGGAATTTTCCATCTTAAAAAAATCGATGAATAACGAACATGTTAAAATTTACATTATTGTAAAATTTTGACCCTCTTACTTTTTTAATCAAA
>BPLR01005671.1:50000-72399 GCA_021605095.1 Caerostris extrusa | reverse complement strand
TCTTTCAGTGGGAATAAAAACTGGTTTCTTTTTAACGTTTAATTTCGTTGTTCTTAACAAAGCTTAAGTTAAAAAGAGTGCATTATTAAGTAGGAGTAGCTTTCGTGTTGGAGAATTTAAAGGTTTATATAACAAAAAAGGAAAGTGTATGTTATTGTGTTAAGAGTATTGAAAAAAAAAAAAAAAGTGTTTTTGGTTTGATAATGAAAGTCCTATTTGAATTCCGAAAATGTAATTAAAATATGCTTGATAAAAGCATTGTTCATTCAGTTTACGTTTATAGTGAAGAAAGGGCATCCATTAATCTATTCAAAAATTGCAATTAATTTATATTGTTTTTATTGTTAATGCCAAATTTTAAATAATTAAATCATTATGCTTATGTATCACATTCTAATTCGTTTATTACAATGAATATGATACAAATGAATACTGATCAATGTATTATGATCAAAATTAATAACAATTAGTTCAATTAACATGATCAAAAAATGAATATAATATATGAATATGATCAAAATTAATGACAATTAATTTAGTGAACATTAACGAATGATTTGGCCTTAACCCATATCTAGTTTGAAACAACAACAAAAAAAGTCATGTGAAATGTGAGATATAGGAATGTGTTAAAGTTTGGGTCAAAAACCTAAACAACAACATTTTGTTTAATTGTTTGTCATCATCAACGGTTTAATTCTTATCAGTGATAAAATATTTAGTATTTATAAATAGTACATCAATTGAAAAAATATTATTCTTTATATGTAGAAAGGCGATATATAATTAATATCATTGGGCTTTAAAAAATACAGACGTTATTCAAATTTATTTTTTTTAAGACCCAAATCCTTTTCACCAAAAAAAAAAAATTTTAAGTGATCCCAGAGAAACAATCGTTAAAAATGCAATTTCACTAGCTTTCGATTTAAAAAAAAAAATGCAAAACAAAATTAAGTCCGAATCATCTGACTTAACTGTTAATATACCATCATAAAAGTAAAACAAAAAAAAACACACGTTTGGGTCAAAAATACAAACAACAACACAAATTTAACCCATTCAAAAACCATTTAATAAAAAAAATGTCGTAAAGACCATTTAATGGCCTTTTCTGTCTAGTTCTTTTTCTAAAACTTTTTTTTTTTGACTTGGTAATATCAGTGTTCTATTAAGAGTTTACGTCAGTAAAAATTAAAAAAATGTACTGTAAAAAGAAGTACGCTTGAGCCGAATATGCGACAAGTACTGTGTACTGATATCTTGGCTATAAATAAAAACTTAAGGCAAAATACTTCGATAACATTTTTGTTAATGATCCGAAATAACCCAAAAATCTTGCTTCAGAAAAAAAAATCACAGACTATTGTGGTACCCTTTGCATACAGCAGAAAATCTTAAAGAACCATAAGGAAGTAAAAGTAAAAAGTTTAATCTGATATGTTTTTCACGTTTATAGATTTTAAAACACTTACACGCAATAAATCATTAAGTTTTGGTAACTCTAAACAACAACGAAAAAGTCCAGAAATGGGAGACATGGAATGTGTTATAGTTCGCAGCTTATTTTCGGACAGTGAACGCTGGGTGCTAATGTTAACGCCATTGCATTAACCGTGGAATGGAGATGGTTCTTTTTCCAGAATGGATGTCTTTGCATGTCACATTACCCCAAGTTTACTGATCCGGGACCATTTGGAGAACACAAAAGAAAATTAGGGAAATGGGAAAGATGTTAAGCGAACGTTTATTTTTCGATTTTCATTCTTTTTCTGTTAGTGAAAGGTTTCGGTTGAGAAATGGTCAGGTGATCAAAAATAAATAAAAAACAGATTTTTCAGTTCTGTTGAGGTGAAAACTTGGTTACTTGGTAATATCCAGTGTTCTTTTAAAGTTTACGTCAGCAAAAAAATTAAAGAAAGTACTGTAAAAATAAAGGTACCGCTTCAAGGCTGATAATGCGACAAGTACAGTGTACTAATATCTTGGCTTTAAATAAAAACAAACCTTAAAGCAAATACTTCGATAACATTTTGTTAATGATCCGAAATATTTAAAAATTTCTTTACTTTAGAAAAAATGCAGACTAGTGTGGTACCCTTTTTGCATACAACAATCTTAAAAGGGTACCATAAGTGAAGAAGACCAGTAAAAGTTTAAATCTGATATGTTTTGGCATTGCAGATTTTAAAACACCCCCCTTGACAGCAATAAATCATCAAGTCCTTCCAAACCAAATCTAGTTTGGTAACTCTAAACAACAGCGAAAAAAGTCAGAAATGGGAGACATGGGAAAGTGGTAAAATTTGGTTTCAAAATTTGAACAACAACATTTTGTTTATTGGTTTTTATCGTCATCAATGGATTCTTATCAGTTACAAAAATATTGGTATTTATTACAAAAATACATCAATTGAAAATATTTATATCTAGTGAGTTTGATGTATAATTAAGTATCATTAGTGCTTAAAATAATTTCAATTTTCAATTTTTTCAGCTTTAAAAATCACATTTTCTCTTTTAAATTTTTGCATCACAAAAAAATTTAAAAGAGAACTCCAGAAAAAACAATCGTTAAAATACAATTTCACTAGCTTTTTATTTATAAAAAAAACAAACATCCAAACAAAATTAAGTCGAATCATCTAACTTCTTAATATACCATCATAAAATAAAACAATAAAATAATGTACGTTGGGTCAAAATCTAAGCAACAACACAAATTTACCCCATACAAAAACTTCATAAAATGTCGTAAACGACTATTTAATGGCATTTATGTCTAGTTCATTTTCAAAACTACATTTTTTACTTGGTAATATTCAGTGTTCTTTTAAAGTTTACGTCCAGCAAAAATTTAAAAAAAAGTACGCTTGAAGGGCAGATAATGCGACAAGTACTGTATACTGATCTTGGCTTTAAATGAAAACAAACTTTAAGGCAAAATATTTCGATACAGTCTGCCTAATGATCGAAATACTTAAAAAACATTACTTCAGAAAAAAATATCACAGACAATCGTGGTACCGTTGGCTTACAGCAATCTTAAAAGGTACCATGACTGAAAATCAGTAAAAAGTTTAGATCCTGATTTGTTTTTCAAGTTACAGATTTTAAAACACTTACACAGCAATAATTCATCAAGTACATAAACACATATCTAGTTTGAGTATCTAAAAGCAACGAAAGTTTGGGGCCAAATTTATATAAGAATATTTTGTTTTATTGTTTGCCATCCTCCAATGGTTTAACTCTTTTTCAATGATATAATATTGATTATTTATTGCAAAAATTATATCAAATGAAAAATTTTATTTTCACATCTAGTGAGTTTGACGTATAATTAAGTATCATCAGGGCCTTAAAAAATATTGAAGTTACTTAAATTTATTTTTTTCTGATTTAAGACCCAAATCCTTTCTACAAAAAAATTTAAAAGGGAAATCACCGAGAAACAATAGTTAAAATGCAATTTCACTAGCCTTTTATTTATAAAAAAAAACCTATAAGCAAAATTAAGTTGAATCCTCTAACTTAACTTCCTAATGTAGTACTATAAAAGTAAAAGAAAAAAAAAATATACGATTGGGTCAAAATCCAAACAACAACATAAATTTACCCTATACAAAAACTTTAATAAAAAAAAGGCGTAAACGACCATTTAATGACATTTCTGTCTAGTTCATTTTCTAAAACTATTTTTTTTTTTTTGACTTGGTAATATCCAGTGTTCTATTAAAGTTTACGTCAGTACAAATTTAAAAAAAAAAGGTTCTGTAAAAAAGAAAAGAACTCTTGAAGGCAGATAATGTGGCAAGTACTGTGTACAGATATCTTGGCTATAAATAAAAAACAGACCTTAAGGCAAAATACTTCGATAACATTTTGTTAATGATCCGAAATACTTAAAAAAAATCCTTACTTCAGAAAAAAATCACAGACTATTGTGGTATCCCTTGCATACAGCAATCTTAAAGGAACCATAAGTGAAGCAAATTCTGTAAAAAGTTTAAATCTGATATGTTTTCACGTTACAGATTTTAAAACACTTACACAGCAATAAATCATCAAGTCCATCAACCCATATCTAGTTTGGTAACTCTAGACAACAACGAAAAAGTCCAGAAATGGGAGACATAGGAATGTGTTAAAGTTACCAGCAATTTTCTGCAGCACTGAACGCTGGTGCTAATGTTAACGCCATTGCATTAACCGTGGAATGGAGATGGTTCTTTTCAGAATGGATGTCTTTACATGTCATTTCCCCAAGTTCACTGATCCAGGGACCATTTGGAGAACACAAAGAAAATTAGGGAAATGGAAAAGATGTTAAGCGAACGTTTATTTTTCGATTTTCATTCTTTTCTGTTAGTGAAAGGTTTCGGCAGGAAATGGTCGGGTGATCAAAAATAAATAAAAAACAGGTTTTTCCTGATTCTGTTGAGTGAAAACAATGAGTGGAAGAGTTTTTGCCGGTCTCTTTCAGTGGGAATAAAACACTGGTTTCTTTTTAACGTTTAATTTCGTTGTTCTTAACAAAGGTTAAGTTAAAAAGTATTACTCTTTGGATGCATTATTAAATTAGAAGTAGCTTCGTGTTGGAGAATTTAAAAAGCTTTATATAACAAAAAGAGTATTGAAAAGAAAAGTGTTTTTGTTAGATAATGAAGATTATATTTGAATTCAGCAAATGTAATTAAAACACGCTTGATAAAAGATCACTGTTCATTCTAGTTTACGTGTTTATTCAAGGAAGAGCATCCATTAGCTATTAATTTTAACTGTTTTCTTATTGTTAATAAAAAAATTTAATGTTTAAAACATTATGCCTGTATATCAAATTCTAATTTATTTATCACAATGAATATGATCATAATATTGTATGACACTGAATGAATAAATGAATATAATCAATGTATTTGAATGTGATCAAAATTAATGACAATTAATTCAATTTTTCTTTTTTCTTCTAATGCAGCTGGCAAATAGACCGTGATCTTTTGCCATAAGGGCTGCACCGATGTTATTCACTTTGCATTAACCAGGGGCGCGTGTAACTCGATGGTACGCCGCGGACGCGGGTAACAATGCCCCGCAGAGCTCTACGATCCTATTAGGACCGGGACCTACAGCTTAAAGGGGATTCGAACCACTACAACACCCATGGGCAAAGCCGGGATTTGAACCCGATACCTGTGGTACCAAACGCCAGAGTGCTAGCCATTCGGCCATCAGGCCCCTACAACAACAATTAATTCAATGAAAATGAACAAATGGTTTTTGATCAAAATTAATAACAATTATTTAAATGAACATAAACAAATGAATAAATGACATAAACAAAATTAATGGCAATTAATGCATTGAAAATGCACAAATGGGTATGATCAAAATTAATGACAATTAATTCAATAAAAATGCACAAATAGATATGATCAAAATTAATGACAGTTAATAGAATGAACATGAACAAATAAGTATGATCAAAATGAATACTACAATGAACATGATCGCAATTAATAACAATTAATAACTTCAGAAAGGTTTCGGTAGGAAATGGCCGGGTGATAAAAAATAAATGAAAAACAGGTTTTTCGGATTCTGTTGAGTTGAAAACAATGAGTGGAAGAGTTTTTGCTGGTCTCTTTCAGTGGGAACAAAAACTGGTTTTCTTTTTAACGTTTAATTTCGCTGTTCTTAACAAAGGGTAAGTTAAAAGAGGGCATTATTAAATTAGAAGTAGCTTTCGTGTTGGAAAATTTAAATTTTTTATTTACCAAAAAAGTTTTGAAAAAAAAAAAAAACAGTGTTTTGTTAGATAATGAAGGTTCTATTTAATTCGTAAATGTAATTAAAATATTCTTGATTAATTGATAAAAGAGCATTGTTCATTCAACATTCAGTGTTAATTCAAGAAAGAACATCTATTAAAAAAATACAATTAATTTGAACTATATTTTTAATGTTAATGCAAAAATTTTAATGTTTAAAAAATCATTATGCCTGTGTATCAAATTCTGATTCATTTGTTACAATGAATATGTTCCAAATGATTACTACAATGACTATGATCAAAATTAATGACAATTAATTCAATGAACAAGAACAAATGAAAATCATCAAAATTAATGACAGTAATTCAAAGAATATGGACAAATGAATACTACAATGAACATGCTCAAAATTAATAACAACTAATTCCATTAGTGAAAGGTTTTGGTAGGAAATGGCCGAAGTGACCAAAAATAAATAATAACAGGTTTTTCGGATTCTTTTGAATGAAAACAATGAGTAGAAGAATTTTGTTGGTCTTTTCAGAGGAATCAATTTGACCCAATAAATACTACAATGAATTTGTTCAATAAATAATACAATGAATTGGATCAATAAATACTACAATGAATTTGATCCAATAAATAATACAATGAATTTGAACCAATAAATACTACAATGACTTTGATCAAATTATAGTAGGAAAAATCACAGAGAGACAATCGTTAAAATGCAAATCTTCACTACATTTTATTTATAAAAAAAAAAAACCTCAAACAAAATTAAAGTCGAATCATCTGACTTAACTACTTAATATGCCACCATAAAAGTAAAACAAAAAATATACGTCTGAGTTAAATTGTAAAGAACAACTTTTTGTTTTTATTTGTTTGTCATCATCAATAGTTTGATTCTGATCAGTGTTAAAATATTCTATATTTATGTCAAAAATACATCAATTGAAAAATATTATTTTTATATCTAGCGAGTTTGATGTATAGTTAAGTATCATTAGAGCTTTAAAACATATAGACGTAACATACATTTATTTTTCTGCTTTAAGACACAAATCCTTTCACCACAAAAAAAAATCGAAAAGGAAATCCAAATGAAACAATCGTTAAAATGCAATTTCGCTGGGTTTTTAAAAAAAAAAAAAAAAAAAATACATCAAACAAAATTAAGTCGAATCATCTAACTTAACTTCTTAATATACTACCATAAAAGTAAAACAAAAAAAAATATACTTTTGGGTCAAAATACAAACAACACAAATTTAAACCATACAAAAACTTAAAAAAAAAAAAAAAAAAAAAAGTCGTAAACGACCACAATGGCCTTTCTGTCTAGTTCATTTTTCTAAAACTATTTTTTTCTAGGTAATATCCAGTGTTCTTTTAAAGTTTACGTCAGCAAAAATTAAAAGAAAGTACTGTAAAAAATAAGGTACGCTTCAAGGCTGATAATGCGACAAGTACTGTGTACTGATATCTTGGCTTTAAATAAAAACAAACCTTAAGGCAAAATACTTCGATAACATTTTGTTAATGATCCGAAATATTTAAAAATTTCTTTCCTTTAAAAAAAAAAAAAAATCACAGACTAGTGTGGTACCCTTTGCATACAACAATCTTAAAGGTACCATAAGTGAAGAAGACCAGTAAAAGTTTAAATCTGATATGTTTTTGGCATTGCAGATTTTAAAACACTTACACAGCAATAAATCATCAAGTCCTTCAACCCATATCTAGTTTGATAACTCTAAACAACAGCGAAAAAGTCCAGAAATGGGAGACATGGGAAAGTGTTAAAAAATTTGGTTCAAAATCTGAACAACAACATTTTGTTTATTGGTTTATCGTCATCAATGGATTCTTATCAGTTATAAAATATTCAGTATTTATTACAAAAACACATCAATTGAAAAATATTTTTGCTTATATCTGGTGAATTTGATGTATAATTAAGTATCATTAGTGCTTAAAATAATTTCAATTTCAATTTTTTTTTTTTCTGCTTTAAGAATCACATTTTCTCTTTTAAATTTTTTGCATCACAAAAAAATTTAAAAGAGAACTCCCAGAAAAGAAACAATCGTTAAAATGCAATTTCACTAGCTTTTATTTATAAAAAAAAAACATCAAACAAAATTAAGTCGAATCATCTAACTTAACTTCTTAATATACCATCATAAAAAATAAAACAATAAAATAATGTACGTTGGGTCAAAATCTAAACAACAACACAAATTTACCCCATACAAAAACTTCATAAAAAATGTCGTAAACGACTATTTAATGGCATTTCTGTCTAGTTCATTATTCTAAAACTACATTTTTTTTTACTTGGTAATATTCAGTGTTCTTTTTTAAAGTATACGTCAACAAAAATTAAAAAAAAAAAGTACGCTTGAAGGTAGATAATGCGACAAGTACTGTATACTGATATCTTGGCTTTAAATGAAAACAAACTTTAAGGCAAAATATTTCGATAACATTCTGCTAATGATCCGAAATACTTAAAAAAAAACATTACTTCAGAAAAAAAAAAAAAAATATCACAGACTATCGTGGTACCCTTTGCTTACAACAATCTTAAAGGTACCATGAGTGAAGAAATCCAGTAAAAAGTTTAAGATCTGATTTGTTTTTCAAGTTACAGATTTTTAAAACACTTACACAGCAATAATTCATCAAGTACATAAACACATATCTAGTTTGGTAACTCTAAAGAGCAAAGAAAGTTAGGGTCCAAATTTAAATAACAATATTTTGTTTATTTGTTTGCCATCCTCAATGGTTTAACTCTTTTCAATGATATAATATTGATTATTTATTGCAAAAATTATATCAAATGAAAAATATTATTTTTATATCTAGTGAGTTTGATGTATAATTAAGTATCATCAGGGCCTTAAAAATATTGAATTTACTTAAATTTATTTTTCTGCTTTAAGACCCAAATTCTTTCACACAAAAAAAAATTTAAAAGGAAATCACCGAGAAACAATCGTAAAATGCAATTTCACTCCCTTTTTATTTAGAAAAAAATCCTATAAGCAAAATTAAGTTGAATCCTCTAACTTAACTTCTTAATGTACTACCATAAAAGTAAAAGAAAAAAATATACGATTGGGTCAAAATCAAACAACAACACAAATTTACCCCATACAAAAACTTTAATAAAAAATGACGT
Source organism: Caerostris extrusa (assembly GCA_021605095.1). NCBI lineage: Eukaryota > Metazoa > Arthropoda > Arachnida > Araneae > Araneidae > Caerostris > Caerostris extrusa. The sequence continues at coordinate 63,432 of BPLR01005671.1, read as the reverse complement.
AAACGACAATTTAATGGCCTTTCTGTCTAGTTCATTTTTCTAAAACTATTTTTTTTTTTACTTGGTAATACGCAGTGTTCTTTTAAAGTTTACGTCAGCAAAAATTAAAAAAAAAAAAAGTACTGGAAAAAAAAATGCACAGTTCAAGGCAGATAATGTGACAGGTACTGTGTACTGATATTTTGGCTTTAAATAAAAACAGACCTTGTGGCAAAATACTTCGATAACATTTTGTTAATGATCCGAAATACTTAAAAAAAATCCTTACTTCAGAAAAAAAAATCACAGACTATTGTGGTATCCTTTGCATACAGCAATCTCAAAGGAACCATAAGTGAAGAAGACCAGTAAAAGTTTAAATCTGATGTGTTTTTGGCATTGCAGATTTTAAAACACTTACGCAGCAATAAATCATCAAGCCCATCAACCCATATCTAGTTTGGTAACTCTAAACAACAACGAAAAAGTCCAGAAATGGGAGACATAGGAATGTGTTAAAGTTCCCAGCAATTTTCTGGAACACTGAGCGCTGGTGCTAATGTTAACGCCATTACATTAACCGTGGAATGGAGATGGTTCTTTTCAGAATGGATCTCTTTACATGTCATTACCCCAAGTTCACTGATCCAGGGACCATTTGGAGAACACAAAGAAAATTAGGGAAATGGAAAAGATGTTAAGAGAACGTTTATTTTTCGATTTTCATTCTTTTCCGTTAGTGAAAGGTTTCGGTAGTATATCGCCGGAGTGATCAAAAATAAATAAAAAACAGGTTTTTCCGGATTCTGTTGAGTGAAAACAATGAGTGGAAGAGGTTTTGCTGGTCTCTTTCAGTGGGAATAAAAACTGGTTTCTTTTTAACGTTTAATTTCGTTGTTCTTAACTAAGGTTAAGTTAAAAGTGTGCATTATTAAATTAGAAGTAGCTTTGGTGTTGGAGAATTTAAAGCTTTATGTAACAAAAAAAAAAAGTGCATGTTATTGTGTAGAGTATTGAAAAAATAAGTGTTTTGTTAGATAATGAAGGGTCGATTTGAATTCAGTAATTGTAATTAAAATATGCTTGATAAAAGAGCATTGTTCATTCAACTTTACATTTTAAATTGAAGAAAGTGCTTCCATTAATCTATTCAAGAATTGCAATCAATTTAAATTGTTTTTTATTGTTAATACTAAATTTTAAATGATTAAATAATTATGCCTGGGTATCAAAGTCTAATTCATTGAATATGACCCTATTATATTATGCTGAATGAAGAAATGGATATGATCAATATATATGAATATTGTCAGATGAATATGATCCAAATTAATGACAATTAATTGAATAAATATAATCAAATGAATATGATCCAAATGAATACTAGAATGAATATGATCAAAATTAATAACAATTAGTGCAATGAATATGTTAAATTGAAAAAATCAAGGAATGTGAATATGGTAAAAAATAATGACAATTAATTCAATGATCATGAACAAATGAATATGATCCTAATTAATACTACAATGAACATGATCGTAATTAATAACAATTAGTTTTAGTGAAATGTTTCGGTAGGGAAATGGCCGCAGTGATCAAAAATAAATAAAAAACAGGGTTTTCCGGATTCTGTTGAGTGAAAACAATGAGTGGGAGAGTTTTTGCTGGTCTCTTTCAGTGGGAATAAAAACTGGTTTCTTTTTAACGTTTAATTTCGTTGTTCTCAACAAAGCTTAAGTTAAAAGAGTGCATTATTAAATTAGAATAGCTTTCGTGTTGGTGAATTTAAAGGTTTATATAACAAAAAGGAAAGTGTATGTTATTGTGTAGAGTATTGAAAAAAAAAAAAAAAGTGTTTTGTTTGATAATGAAGATCCTATTTGAATTCCGAAAATATAATTAAAATATGCTTGATAAAAAAGCATTGTTCATTCCAGTTTACGTTTATAATTGAAGGAAGGGCATCCATTAATCTATTCAAAAATTGCAATTAATTTATATTGTTTTTTTATTGTTAATGCCAAATTTTAAATAATTAAATCATTATGCTTATGTATCACATTCTAATTCGTTTATTACAATGAATATGATACAAATGAATACTACAATGTATATGATCAAAATTAATAACAATTAGTTCAATTAACATGATCAAATGAATATAACATATGAATATGATCAAAATTAATGACAATTAATTTAGTGAACATTAACGAATGATCTGGCCTAACCCATATCTAGTTTGAAACAACAACAAAAAAGTCGAGAAATGGGAGACATAGGAATGTGTTAAAGTTTGGGTCAAAACCTAAATAACAACATTTTGTTTAATTGTTTGTCATCATCAACGGTTTAATTCTTATCAGTGATAAAATATTTAGTATTTATAACAATAGTACATCAATTGAAAAATATTATGCTTATATGTAGAGAGTTTGATATATAATTAAGTATCATTAGGGCTTTAAAAATACAGACGTTATTCAAATTTATTTTTACGCTTGAAAACCCAAGTCCTTTTCACCAAAAAAAAAAAAATTTTAAGTGAAATCCCAGAGAAACAATCGTTAAAATGCAATTTCACTTAGCTTTCTATTTATAAAAAATGCATCCAAACAAAATTAAGTCGTATCATCTGACTTAACTTCTTAATATACCATCATAAAAGTAAAAAAAAAAAAAAAATATACGTTGGGTCAAAATACAAACAACAACACAAATTTACCCCATTCAAAACCTTTAATAAAAAATGTCGTAAACGACCATTTAATGGCCTTTCTGTCTAGTTCATTTTTCTAAAACTATTTTTTTTTGACTTGGTAATATCCAGTGTTCTATTAAAGTTTACGTCAGTAAAAATTAAAAAAAAAAAAAAAGGTACTGTAAAAAAAAAGAACTCTTGAAGGCAGATAATGTGACAAGTACTATGTACAGATAACTTGGCTATAAATAAAAACAAACCTTAAGGCAAAATACTTCGATAACATTTTGTTAATGATCCGAAATACTTAAAAAAAAAAAATCCTTACTTCAGAAAAAAAAAATCACAGACTATTGTGGTATCCTTTGCATACAGCAATCTTAAAGGAACCATAAGTGAAGCAAATTCAGTAAAAAGTTTAAATCTGATATGTTTTTCACGTTATAGATTTTAAAACACTTACACACCAATAAATCATTAAGTCCATCAACCCATATCTAGTTTGGTAACTCTAAACAACAACGAAAAAGTCCAGAAATGGGAGACACAGGAATGTGTTAAAGTTCCCAGCAATTTTCTGGAGCAGTGAACGCTGGTGCTAATGTTAACGCCATTGCATTAACCGTGGAATGGAGATGGTTCTTTTCAGAATGGATGTCTTTACATGTCATTACCCCAAGTTCACTGATCCAGGGACCATTTGGAGAACACAAAGAAAATTAGGGAAATGGAAAAGATGTTAAGAGAACGTTTATTTTTCGATTTTCATTCTTTTCCGTTAGTGAAAGGTTTCGATAGGAAATCGCCGGAGTGATCAAAAATAAATAAAAAACAGGTTTTCCGGATTCTGTTGAGTGAAAACAATGAGTGGAAGAGTGTTTGCCGTCTCTTTCAATGGAAATAAAAATTGGTTTTCTTTTTAACGTTTAATTTCGTTGTTCTTAACAAAGGTTAAGTTAAAAGAGTGTATTATTAAATTAGAAGTATCTTTCGTGTTGGAGAATTTAAAGCTTTATATACCAAAAAGGAAAGTGTATTTTAGTGTGAAGAGTATTGAAAGAAAAATTGTTTTGTTAGATAATGAAGGTTCTATTTAATTCAGCAAATGTAATTAAAATATGCTTGATAAAAAGAGCATTGTTCAGCCCAGATTCAGTGTTAATTCAAGAAAGGTCGTCCACTAATCTACTGAAAAACTGCAATTATTTTAAACTCTTTTTTATTGTTTATGCAGCATTTTAAATAATTAAATCATTATGCCGTGTATCAAATTCTGATGAATTTATAACAATGCATATGATCCAAATTAATAAAAATTAGTTCAATGAACGTAGTGAAATGAAAATATTTAATGAACATGAATATGATCAAAATTAATGACAATTAATTCAATGAAAATGAACAAATGAATATGATCAATATGAATACTACAATAAACATATTTGTAATTAATAACAAATCATTCCGTTTATGAATGGCTTCGGTAGGAAATGGCATGAGTTATCAAAAATAAATTAAATAGGTTTTTCCAGAATATGTTGAGTGAACAAGTATGAGTGGTGTTAAAGATTAGGTCAAAATTTAAACAGCCCCATTTTGTTTATTTGTTTATCATCATCAATGGATTAATTCTTATCAGTGATAATAATTTCAATATTTATTATAAAAATATATTAATCAAAAATATTATGTTTATTTCTCGTGAGTTTGATGTATAATTAAGTATCATTAGGGCTTCAAAAATATAGACGAAATATAGAAGAAAATATAAAACTTTTATTATATAGAAATTTATTTTTCTGCTTTAAGACCCTAATAGCTTCATCAAAAAAAAAATTTAAAAGGAAATCCAAAAGAAGCAATCGTTAAAATGCAATTTCACTAGCTTTTTATTTATATACAAAAATACATCCAAACAAAAAATTAAGTTGATCATTTGACTTAGCTTCTTAATATACCATCATAAAAGTAAAACAAAAAAATACACGTTTGGATTAGAATTTGAAAAACAACACAAATTTACCTCCAAAAAAAAAAATGTTGTAAATGACCATTTAATGGCCTTTCTGTCTAGTTCATTTTTTCTAAATTTTTTTTTAGCTTAGTAATATCTAGTGTTCTTTTAAAGTTTACGTCAGCAAAAATTAAAAAAAAAAAAAAAAGTACGCTTGAAGGCAGATAATGCGACAAGTACTGTGTATACTGATATCTTGGCTTTAAATAAAAAACAAACCTTTAGGCAAAATAATTCGATAACATTTTGTTAATGATCCGAAATACTTTAAAAAAATCTTTTACTTCAGAGAAAAAAATCACAGACTACTGTGGTATCCTTTGCATACAGCAATCTTAAAGGAACCATAGGTGAAGAAATTCAGTAAAAGTTTAAATCTGATATGTTTTTCATTTACAATTTTAAAACACTTACACAGCAATAAATCATCAAGTCCATCAACCCATATCTAGTTTGGTAACTCTAAACAACAACGAAAAGTCCAGAAATGGGAGACATAGGAATGTGTTAAAGTTCCCAGCAATTTTCTGGAGCAGTGAACGCTGGTGCTAATGTTAACGCCATTGCATTAACCGTGGAATGGAGATGGTTCTTTTCAGAATGGATGTCTTTACATGTCATTACCCCAAGTTCACTGATCCGGGGACCATTTGGAGAACACAAAGAAAATTAGGGAAATGGAAAAGATGTTAAGCGAACGTTTATTTTTCGATTTTCATCCTTTTTTGTTAGTGAAAGGTTTCGGCAGGAAATGGTCGGAGTGATCAAAAATAAATAAAAAACAGGTTTTTCCGGATTCTGTTGAGTGAAAACAATGAGTGGAAGAGTTTTTTTGCCGGTCTCTTTCAGTGGGAATAAAACACTGGTTTCTTTTTAACGTTTAATTTCGTTGTTCTTAACAAAGGTTAAGTTAAAAAGTATTACTCTTTGGATGCATTATTAAATTAGAAGTAGCTTCGTGTTGGAGAATTTAAAGCTTTATATAACAAAAAAGAGTATTGAAAAGAAAAGTGTTTTGTTAGATAATGAAGATTATATTTGAATTCAGCAAATGTAATTAAACACGCTTGATAAAAGAGCACTGTTCATTCGAGTTTACGTGTTTATTCAAGGAAGAGCATCCATTAGCTATTAATTTTAACTGTTTTCTTATTGTTAATACAAAAATTTAATGTTTAAAACATTATGCCTGTATATCAAATTCTAATTTATTTATCACAATGAATATGATCATAATATTGTATGACACTGAATGAATAAATGAATATAATCAATGTATTTGAATATGATCAAAATTAATGACAATTAATTCAATTTTTTTTTTTCTTCTAATGCAGCTGGCAAATAGACCGTGATCTTTCGCCATAAGGGCTGCACCGATGTTATTCACTTTGCATTAACCAGGGGCGCGTGTAACTCGATGGTAACCACGGACGCGGAGTAACAATGCCCCCGCAGAGCTCTACGATCCTATTAGGACCGGGACCTACAGCTTAAAGGGGATTCCGAACCACTACAACACCCATGGGCAAAGCCGGGATTTGAACCCGATACCTGTGGTACCAAACGCCAGAGTGTGCCAGAGTGTCCATTCGGCCATCAGGCACCCTACAATAACAATTAATTCAATGAACATGAACAAATGGTTTTGATCAAAATTAATAACAATTATTTAAATGAACATAAACAAATGAATATGATCAAAATTAATGGCAATTAATGCATTGAAAATGCACAAATGGATATGATCAAAATTAATGACAATTAATTCAATGAAAATGCACAAATGGATATGATCAAAATTAATGACAGTTAATAGAATGAACATGAACCAATAAGTATGATCAAAATGAATACTACAACGAACATGATCGCAATTAATAACAATTAATAACTTCAGAGAAAGGTTTCGGTAGGAAATGGCCGGGAGTGATCAAAAATAAATAAAAACATGATTTTCCGGATTCTGTTGAGTGAAAACAATGAGTGGAAGAGTTTTTGCTGGTCTATTTCAGTGGAAATAAAAACTGGTTCCTATTTAACGTTTAATTTCGCTGTTCTTAACAAAGGGTAAGTTAAAAAAGAGGGCATTATTAAATTAGAAGTAGCTTTCGTGTTGGAAAATTTAAATTTTTATGTACCAAAAAAAGTTTTTGAAAAAAACAGTGTTTTGTTAGATAATGAAGGTTCTATTTAATTCGTAAATGTAATTAAAATATGCTTGATAAATTGATAAAAGAGCATTGTTCATTCAACATTCAGTGTTAATTCAAGAAAGAACATCTATTAAAAAAATACAATTAATTTGAACTATCTTTTTAATGTTAATGCAAAAATTTTAATGTTAAAATCATTATGCCTGTGTATCAAATTCAGATTCATTTGTTACAATGAATATGTTCCAAATGATTACTACAATGACTATGATCAAAATTAATGACAATTAATTCAATGAACAAGAACAAATGAAAATCATCAAAAATAATGACAGTAATTAAAAGAATATGGACAAATGAATACTACAATGAACATGATCAAAATTAATAACAACTAATTCCATTAGTGAAAGGTTTTGGTAGGAAATGGCCAAGTGACCAAAAATAAATAATAACAGGTTTTTCGGATTCTTTTGAGTGAAACAATGAGTAGAAGAATTTTTGTTGGTCTCTTTTCAGAGGGAATCAATTTGACCCAATAAATACTACAATGAATTTGATCTAATAAATAATACAAATGAATTGGATCCAATAAATACTACAATGAATTTGATCCAATAAATAATACAATGAATTTGAACCAATAAATACTACAATGACTTTGATCCAAACTATAGTAGGAAAAATCACAGAGAGACAATCGTTAAAATGCAAATCACTACATTTTTATTTATAAAAAAACCTCCAAACAAAATTAAGCCGAATCATCTGACTTAACTACTTAATGTGCCATCATAAAAGTAAAACAAAAAATATACGTCTGAGTTAAATTGTAAAGAACAACTTTTTGTTTATTTGTTTGTCATCATCAATAGTTTGATTCTGATCAGTGTTAAAATATTCTATATTTATGTCAAAAATACATCAATTGAAAAATATTATTTTTATATCTAGCGAGTTTGATTGTATATTTAAGTATCATTAGAGCTTTAAAACATATAGACGTAACATAAATTTATTTTCTGCTTTAAGACACAAATCCTTTCACCGCACAAAAAAATCGAAAAGGGAAATCCAAATGAAACAAACGTTAAAATGCAATTTCGCTGGGTTTTTAAAAAAAAATATATCCAAACAAAATTAAGTCGAATCATCTAACTTAACTTCTTAATATACTACCATAAATGTAAAACAAAAAAAAAAAAAAGATACTTTGGGTCAAAATACAAACAACAACACAAATTTACCCAATACAAAAACTTAAAAAAAAAAAAAAAAAAAAAAAAAAGTGTCGTAAACGACCATTTAATGGCCTTTCTGTCTAGTTCATTTTTCTAAAACTATTTTTTTTTTTCTTGGTAATATCCAGTGTTCTTTTAAAGTTTACGTCAGAAAAATTAAAAGAAAGTACTGTAAAAAATAAGGTACGTTTCAATTCTGATAATGCGACAAGTACTGTGTACTGATATCTTGGCTTTAAATAAAAACAAACCTTAAGGCAAAATACTTCGATAACATTTTGTTAATGATCCGAAATATTTAAAAATTATTTTTACTTTAGAAAAAAAAAATCACAGACTAGTGTGGTACCCTTTGCATACAACAATCTTAAAAGGTACCATAAGTGAAAAAGACCAGTAAAAAGTTTAAATCTGATATGTTTTTGGCATTGCAGATTTTAAAACACTTACACAGCAATAAATCATCAAGTCCTTCAAACCCAAATCTAGTTTGGTAACTCTAAACAACAGCGAAAAAGTCCAGAAATGGGAGACATGGGAAAGTGTTAAAATTTGGTTCAAAATCTGAACAACAACATTTTGTTTATTGGTTTTATCGTCATCAATGGATTCTTATCAGTTATAAAATATTCAGTATTTAGTACAAAAATACATCAATGGAAAAATATTTTGCTTATATCTAGTGAGTTTGATGTATAATTAAGTATCATTAGTGCTTAAAATAAATTCAATTTGAATTTTTTTTTTCTGCTTTAAGAATCACATTTTTCTTTTTAAATTTTTGCATCACAAAAAGATTTAAAAGAGAACTCCCAGAGAAACAATCGTTAAAATGCAATTTCACTAGCTTTTATTTATAAAAAAAAACATCCGAACAAAAATTAAGTCGAATCATCTAACTTAACTTCTTAATATACCATCATAAAAAAATAAAACAATAAATTAATGTACGTTGGGTCAAAATCTAAACAACAACACAAATTTACCCCATACAAAAACTTCATAAAAATGTCGTAAACGACTATTTAATGGCCTTTCTGTCTAGTTCTTTTTCTAAAACTACATTTTTTACTTGGTAATATTCAGTGTTCTTTTAAAGTTTACGTCAGCAAAAATTAAAAAAAAGTACGCTTGAAGGCAGATAATGTGACAAGTACTGTCTACTGATATCTTGGCTTTAAATAAAAACAAACATTAAAGCAAAATAATTCGATAACATTTTTGCTAATAATCCGAAATACTTAAAAAAAACATTACTTCATAAAAAAATATCACAGACTATCGTGGTACCCTTTGCTTACAACAATCTTAAAGGTACCATGAGTGAAGAAATCCAGTAAAAAGTTTAAGATCTGATTTGTTTTTCAAGTTACAGACTTTAAAACACTTACACAGCAATAATTCATCAAGTACATAAACATATATCTAGTTTGGTAACTCTAAAGAGCAACGAAAGTTTGGGTCCAAATTTAAATAACAAATATTTTGTTTGCTATCCTCAATGGTTTAACTCTTTTCAATGATATAATATTGATTATTTACCCCATACAAAAACTTTAATAAAAAAAATAAAAAATGACGTAAACGACAATTTAATGGCCTTTCTGTCTAGTTCATTTTCCTAAAACTATTTTTTTACTTACTTGGTAATACGCAGTGTTCTTTTAAAGTTTACGTCAGCAAAAATTAAAAATAAAAGTACTGGAAAAAAAATGCACAGTTCAAGGCAGATAATGTGACAGGTACTGTGTACTGATATTTTGGCTTTAAATAAAACAGACCCTGTGGCAAAATACTTCGATAACATTTTTGTTAATGATCCGAAAATACTTAAAAAAATCTTTACTTCAGAAAAAAAAATCACAGATTATTGTGGTACCCTTTGCAAAACAACAATCTTAAAGGAACCATAAGTGAAGAAATCCAGTAAAAAGTTTAAATCTTATTTGTTTTTGGCATTGCAGATTTTAAAATACTTACACAGCAATAAATCATCAAGTCCATCAACCCATATCTAGTTTGGTAAATCTAAACAACGACGAAAAAGTCCAGAAATGGGAGACACAGGAATGTGTTAAAGTTCCCAGCAATTTTCTGGCGCAGTGAACGCTGGTGCTAATGTTAACGCCATTGCATTAACCGTGGAATGGAGATGATTCTTTTCAGAATGGATGTCTTTACATGTCATTACCCCAAATTCACTGATCCAGGGACCATTTGGAGAACACAAAGAAAATTAGGAAATAGAAAAGATGTTAAGAGAACGTTTATTTTTCGATTTTCATTCTTTTCCGTTAGTGAAAGGTTTCGATAGGAAATGGCCGAAAAAGAGTGATCAAAAATAAATAAAAAACAGGTTTTTCCGGATTACGTGGAGTGAAAAACAATGAATCGGAAGAGTTTTTTGCTCGGTTTCTTTCAGTGGGAATAAAACTGGTTTCTTTTTAATTTCGTTGTTGTTCTTAACAAAGGTTAAGTTAAAAGAGTGCATTATTAAATTAGAAGTAGCTATGGTGTTGGAGAATTTAAGGCTTTATGTAACAAAAAGGAAAGTGTGTGGAGTACTGAAAAAAAAAAAGTTTTCTTTAGGTAATGAAGGCTCTATTTGAATTCCGTAATTGCAATTAAAACATGCTTGATAAAAGAGCATTGTTCATTCGAGTTTACGTGTTAATTCAAGAAAGAACATCCCTAATCTAGTCAAAAAAATTGCAATTAATTTAAACTGTTTTTTTTTGTTAATGCAGAATTTTTTAAATGATTAAATCATCATGCCTGGGCATCAAATTCTGATTTACTTATTCAAATGTGTATGATCCAAATGAATACTAAATGAATATGATCCCAATGAATTCTACATTGAACATTATCGTAATTAATAACAATTAATTCCGTTAGAGAAAGGTTTCGATAGGAAATGGTAGAAGTGATCAAAAATAAATGAAGTCAGGTTTTTCCGGATTCTGTTGAGTGAAAACAATGAGTGTAAGAGTATTTGCTGGTCTCTTTCAGTGGGAATAAAAACCGGTTTCTTTTAACGTTTAATTTCGTTGCTCTTAACAAAGGTTAAGTTAAAATGCGTTCCATTTTGGATGCATTATTAAATTAGAAGTAGCTTCGTGTTGTAAAATTTAAAGCATTATATAACGGAAAAAAAGGGTTTTGTTAGATAATGAAGTCTCCATTTGAATTCAGTAATTGTAATTAAAAATATGTTTGATAAAAGATCATTGTTCATTCGAGTTTACGTTACAATTGATGAAAAAGTGCATCCATTAATCTATTCAAAAATTGCAATTAATTTAAACTGCTTTTTCATTGTTATTGCAAAATTTTAAATGATTAAATCATTATGCCTGTATATCAAATTTTAATTCATTGAATATGATCCTATTATATTATTCTGAATGATGGAATGGTTATTATCACTGAATATGAATATGGTAAACTGAGTATGATCAAAAGTAATGACAATTGAATGAACACTATCAAATGAATACTACAATGAATAAGATCAAAATTAATAACAATTAGTTCAATGAGCATGATCAAATGAAAATAATCAATGAATATGATCAAAATTAATGACAATTAATTCAATGAAAATGGACAAATGAATATGATCCAAATGAATACTACAATGAACGTGATAGTAATTAATAACAATTAATTACGTTAGTGAAAGGCTTAGGCAGGATATCGCCAGAGTGATCAAAAATAAATAAAAGCAGGTTTTCCGGATTCTGTTGAGAAAACAATGTGTGGAAAGAATTTTTGCTGGCCTCTTTCAGTGAATAAAAACTGCTTTCTTTTTAACGTTTAATTTCGTTGTTCTTAACAAAGGTTAGAAGTTAAAAGTGTTTCTCTTTGGATGCATTATTAATTTAGAAGTAGCTTTATGTTGGAGAATTTAAAGCTTTATGTAACAGAAAAAAAAGGGGTTTTGCTTGATAAGGAAGGTTCTATTTGAATTCAGTAAATGTAATTAAAATATGCTTGATAAAAGACCATTGTTCATTCGAGTTTACGTTTTAATTGAAGAAAGAGCATCCATTAATCTATTCAAAAATTGCAATCAATTTAAACTGTTTTTTATTGTTAATGCAAAATTTTAAATGATTAAATCAAGATACCTGTGTCTCAAATTCTAATTCATTGAATATGATATCCTGTTATATTATCCTGAATGAAGGAATGAATATGATTAATGAATATGACTATGGTCAAATGAATATGATCAAAATTAATGACAATTAATTGACTGAACACGATCAAATGAATATTACAAAGGAATATGGCCAAAATTAGTGACAATTAATTCAATTAATGTGATCAAATGTATATGATCCAAATTAATACTACAATGAATATGATCAAAACTAATAACAATTAGTTCAATGAACATGAACAAATGAATACTACAAGGGCTATGATCAAAATTAATGACAATATAATTCGATGAACATGATCAAATAAATACTACAATAAATATGATCAAAATCAATGGCAATTAATTCAATGAATCTGATCAAATGAATGTGATCCAGATGAATACTACAATCAATATGATCAAAATTATATTAAATATTAGCTATACACATTATTTATTAATAAACGTTTTATTTTATTAACATGAAATTTTTAACTATGAATAAATTCTGAACTTTTTTTTTACATTGAATAGTCAGTCTCCTTAAAAGATTTTCGTAGTCCTTTAGTGGCTTATGTGTTAACAAGATGGGTATCCGAACTACGGAAGGTAAGTTTGGTTTTCACATAGCTAAATCACTTTTGGTTCTCAAATAACCTATGTTAAGTATGACTATGATACATTCAGAAGCCAGAAAGTCTTTTTGTTTTTGGTCTCGAGAAGAACAGAAATTTATCATAGTCATTTTATTGGCATGTTCAATTTAATAAGATGGAGAGATGATGAACTATAGTAACATTCTAGGATATACTTTGTATGACGCTGAATCTGTTACGTATCCGATTTCTAATGATGAATTACCTCAAATGCACATTAGTTGAAAATAATAAATGTAAGGCATGATATTTGTTCTTAATAAAGTTTCTTAAAAGTTCAGCCTTTATATCGGATAATTTATTTTTTTTAAGTACCAGCTTAAACCCTCGTAATAAACAGAAGTTTTTTCATATAAATTATGGTTAATTTTTAATTATGCTAATTGCGTCATATTCTTAAGAAAAATCTTTAAGATTATGTGATCGCCTTAATCCATAAAAAAAAAAAATCTTTCAAACGAATAATAGACTTATTATTTTTTGTGTCATTTGATTGATTTAATAACAAACTTTTGTTCAGTAATTCTTGCTT
>BPLR01005671.1:0-45000 GCA_021605095.1 Caerostris extrusa | reverse complement strand
GGTATATGGTTTCAAATTTATAACTTTATTAAGTATTAAAAATCATGTAATATGAGTTGTCGAAACGATAGTTCTGCAGGGCATTAACCTCTCCCAAAAAAGAGAGAAATGCAATATAAGAAGCCTCTAACAAACGATGGAATTATAGATTTGTTGTCAGAGCTTTTTCGTCAGAGCTTAGTTATGACAGTGATGAATAATTCGTTTCTCCCCAAGGTGCTCATGATATCTCGGATTGTATATCATTGTAACCAATAATAATTCATTTATATTAAATATTTATTAGTAATAAAATATCATCAAATATATGGCATTTATCGCTTAATTTCATTATTACACATTATATTTTCCTTTTACACATCACGCGCCAGTGCGTACAATGATATTTAGGAATGGTAATTAAATATTTAAAGAAACTTTATCATTAAATGATAATTACTCAAATATATTGACATTTTTTTTCTTCAGATGTTTATAATAATTATCTTTGGTATTTGAATAAAAAACTTATAGTTTGGATGAAAGACAAACAAACAATTTTACATATTTAATTTTAGTCTTGGGATTCTTATGTTGGTCTTGTTAAGTAACATTTGTGGAAATAAAAATGGATGCTGACGCATGTTTGTATCCATTTTATCTCTGTTTTTTATCCATGTACGTATATATTTTCCAGAATAATTTAAAACTATAACATTTAGAAATTCAGATTTTTATCTCAATTCATGTTTTCCTTCCAAAAGTTACGAAAACATTTTTATTAATAAATTTTAATAAAATGAAAAACTTTATATTTTTATGGCAATCAGATATTTCATGTTATAGATGGCATTACCTCACATATAAATACTAATATTTGTACAATTTATTAATTTATAAAAGAAACAATATTAAAAATTTAGTATTAGTTTTCAATTTATTTTATAAACTAGCATTATTATATATTAAAAATAAAAATATAATTAGTATAAAAAATAAATAAATTATAGTATTTTATTAAAATAAATAAATTCTAACAAAATAAAAAATTTATTGGCAATTCTTGGATGAATTTGATTGCTTTATTTAGTCATTTTCATTATTTAATTTAAATTTTTAAACTTTTATTTGTGCACAAAAATTTTTTCTTAATAAAATCAACCAAAACTAAAACTGTTAACCGTAACTGGCACTGGTGGATCATATCTGCTAGTAATTATAAACCATCTCTACGATAGGATTGAAAATAAAGAAAAAAATATCTACTTCGTATGCAGTATTATTTCAAGAAATAAATTTAAAAAGTCTTAGAAAGTCCTTCAAGTGACCTTAAGAAGTGATAATAGATTCTGCTATTCAATGATGGAGTCCTAGATTGAATAGATAAACGCTTGGTCAGAACCTAATGGGAGGATTAGAAAGCTAATAGGATTTGCTAGATGGAAAATTGATAAATATTGATTTCACTCCTGAATCTGTACGTCTCACTTGCTGTATGTTTAAATCCACCCCGAATGACTGACCCCAAATTGCTGGTTATTAGTGTAATGGCACTCTAAGTATGCATTGAAATGTTCTAAAAGTATTTGGATAATTCACTAAAGGGAATTTGAATGCATTACAATATGTGTAATAGCGGATAACATTAGTTCATTACACAGAAAAGTTTCGAAATATAAAAACGATTTGGCACTCCGATTAATTCTAAATTCGTTCATAAAAATGTTAGTGTGTTTCTTTTATGTTGATAGTAGGTCAGTCAGTAAAACTTTTATAAAGTATGATAATGATAATGATATTTTTTTGTGTATTGGCAAACCTCGTGTTATATAAATGTATGCTACGAGCAGCTCACCAATGTTATGATGATCGGCATTGATTGCCTTTTTTTCAAGGAATAGTGGCAAAACATTATAATGATACAAATCATGATAATGATAATGATATATTTGTATGCATTGGCAAAAGCGTGTACAAGGGATAACTGCATCGCATTTGAGTTTTATATTACAGTTTGGTGTGCTTCGTTTTTATGTAGACAGTAGGTCAGTCAGTAAACTTTTACAAATCACGATAATGATAATGATATATTTTGTGTGAATTGACAAACCTCGTGTTACATAAATGTATGCTATGAGCACCTCACCAAAGGGGAATGATTGGTATTGATTGTCTTTCTTCAAGGGATAACTACCTCGCATTTGTCTGTACGGGATCTCATCTTTGAGTTTTATGTTACAGTTTGGTGTGCTTCGTTTTATGTAACAGTAGGTCAGTCAGTAAACTTTTTACAAATCACGATAATGATAATGATATATTTTGTGTGAATTGACAAACCCGTGTTACATAAATTGCTGGTATTGATTGTCTTTCTTCAAGGGATAACTACCTGGCATTTGTCTCTAAGTAAATCCAGCAGAATGACTTACCCTAAATTGAAATTATTCCACTCTAAGTATTTGGATAATTCACTAAGGAATTTGAATGCATTACAATATGTGTAACATCAGATAACATTAGTTCATTAGACAGAGACGTTAAGAAATTTAAACGATTTGACACTCCAATTCAAACCAAATTCGTTCATAAAAATATTAGTGTTTCGTTTTATATTGGTAGTAGGTCAGTCAGTAAAACTTTTATAAATCGTGATAATGATAATTATATATTTTGTGCATTAGCAAAACCTCGTGTTACATAAATGCATGCTACGAACAGATTGTAACTGGGTGTGGTTTTAATGAGATACTTGAGGCCCATGTTGGAGATCTCGCAACTTCATTTACACACACACAAAACGCCACACACATACAATATTTAACACGGATAATTATAGATTCGTGGAAGGACTCTACTTCTAAACCGAACGCCCTAGAGACGGCTACGCGCGGAGTGCACGAAATATACTTTTTACCGGGTAAGAAAGTCTGTAGGCCACCTAATGAACCGTTATGAGTAAAACATATCTCCTCTTGGAATGAGAGACTATAAACTAAACGTTTCTCAGAGGGAGCGCAGATTGTGCTGTACTTCCTCTCGTTTGTGAGTTTTGAGCCCCTAACCATTTCTCCTGATCGTCACAGCAGGGCGCTCCAGCCAATGCGTAGTATAAACCATTGTACTTAAACCATCTCTACCTGCCACTACTTTTGCTTAGATTCTAGGAGCACTCGTAGTAAATTGTAGTATAATTAGAGATATACAATACCTCTAATTATACTACAATACAATATCTTTAATTATGTCGAATTTAAAGACAGATAATTATATATTGGAAGTATTCATTTTCTAAGCCAAAAACCTGAAACCCCTGATATGCGCAGGGTGCGTGAAATATACTTCCTCTCCGGATGAGAGTCCATAGGACAATGACAATTTCTCCTGAACGCCACAAAGGGGCTTTTGCCAGTAATAAATGGAAGCATTTTTACAAAGCTACTTAGAAATAAAAACTGGCAGGGAAGAAATAATTTGAAAATCGCATACCTTCCGACTTTGTCCATCTGACTCTCGGCTGAGGAAATCCTTCTGTTTGGGCAATCAACTGTGATGCTTCTTCCTTTGACTACAAACACATCTGACGGTTCGATAATCCACCTCGGAGGCACTGAGTGTTAATAAAAGAAGAAAAAAAGACAACTTTTGTAATGAAAGTAAACATAATTTTAAAGATCTATTTATACAAAAAAAACTACCCTGTTATTATTTTTATCCTATTAACATCTGCTCTATTATTATTTTTACCCTATTAACATCAAAAGCTTTGTGATATTATATTGACATACGTCAAGAATCGATTGATAAAAGAATCCATGATTAATTTAAATAGCTTTCTTAAATCTTGCATATTTATGACTCTTTTATTCTAGAATTGTTTAAAATGATATAAAATTTAAAAATTTTTTATTTTAGATGGAAATTAATATTTCTGGTAATTTAAATTATTCTTTTTTATTGTTAAATTATTGAGGTAACTCAATAATATTTAATAGACAATTTTTTTATTAAATTCAAAAGCTTTGTGATATTATATTGGCAGATGTCAGGAATTTAATCAAAGAATCAATCATTCATTTAAATAATTTCTCAAACCCTGCATATTTGAATTGTAGAATCGCTTAAAATGCTATAAGAGTGTTTAGATTATTTTTTATTTTGGATGGAAATTAATATTTGTTATTGTTTAGATTATTTCACCTTTATCGTTTAATTATTGAAGTAATGTAATAACATTTAATATAATTTTTTTTTTTTATTAACTTCAAACGCTTTGTGATATTACATTGACATACATCACGTATCGATTGATAAATGAATCCATGATTCATTTAAATAGTTATTTCAAACCATGCATATTTATGACTCATTTTATTCTAAAATTGCTTAATATGCTATAAGAGTGAATAGATGATTCTTGGTTTTAGATAGGAATTAATATTTGTTATTGCTTAAATTATTTCATTTCTATCGTTTCATTATTAGACAGTATTTGTTATTAACTTCAAAAGCATTGTGATATTATATTGACATATGTCGATTGATTGATAAATGAATCCATGATTCATTTCAATAGATTTCTAAAACCATGCTTATTTATGACTCATTTATTCTACAGTTGCTTAAAATATTATAAAAGTGTAAAGATGATTTTTGTTTTGGATAGAAATTTATTTGTTATTGTTTTTAATTATTTCCTTTTTTCGTCTAATTATTGAGGTAATGCAATAATATTTAATAGACAATTTTATTATTATTATTTTCGTTTTTTTTGACAAAATTTCACCTAATTGTTTTATAATTATTGCCCATAAGAATTTACTTGTTTTCGATTTTTTTAGTCAAAATTTTACCTATTTGTTTTAAAATTATCGCACACATAAAAATTTTTTTCAGACAAAATTTTACCTAGATGTTTTATATTTATTGCACACATAAAAAAAATTCACTTGTTTTCAATTTTTTTAGACAAAATTTTACCTAATTGTTTTATAATTATTGCACACATAAAAACTAATTTGTTTAAAAACAAATATTACTAACTTAATTGATAATATATTTAAATTTTTAATTTAAATATTACTTCATTTAATTTAATTATTATTAATTTGATTTATTTAATTTAATTATTTTACCTAATTATTAAAAATTTTAATTTATTTTTTTATACATTATTGGCCTTTTTTAAATTCTTCTTATTAAAATATTATTTTCTTTTAACGAAAAGTACTAATTTACTTTTAATCAACATATTTTTATTTTTAAATATTGCAACTATATAAAATTACAACCATTATAAAAGTCTAAAAGGAAATTAGTACCTTATTATTTCTTATTCCCAAATTAATTTTAAGGAAAAGGAAATTAATTAAATGTCAACAGATTTCATCTAATCATTTTGTCTAATCAACATATTTAATCTTTAAATATTGTAACTATTTAAAACTTCAACTATTATTAAAATCTAAAGAAAAATTGCTAGTTTCCTATTATTTTATTCTAACATTAGCTTTTTAAGAAAAATGAAATTAATTAAACATAGAAATTTTAAAACTCTACGAAAACTCAGATTTCCTATTTGAAACATTCTCGCATTACTATGTATTATAATTGGTCGTAATTTTATAAAATAGTGCAATATAAAGTTATTATGATGAAACATATGTATTTTACATGGAATTGCAATATAAATATCTTTAAAAATGAAAATAAAAATGCTTTATTGAAACAATTTAATTTAATAATAATGCAATCACATTCAATCATGCAAGCAAAATAGAATAAATATATGAAAGAAAAAAAGCATGCAATACTGAAGAATGAATAGTACTCTATACAAATACATTTTAAAATAATTTTTTTAAAGTATGCATATAATACAAAATGTTTCATCATTATATGTTAATGCTTATAGTTTTACTGAAATGCAATAAAGTGAAATTTTAAACAAAAATTTTTTGTAATTTTTATAATGGAAAATGTTCCTATTTAAAAAAAAAAGTTCAAAAATATTATACTTTTCAAAAATATTATACAGAAGTTAAAAATGAAATGTGGCATAATTATAAAGAAAAAAAAAATTTTTTTATTGTCATTACAATAACATTTTGTGCCCGACTCGAGGCTACGTGCGGCGCTGGTGAGCATTAGGACTTTGTTGTAGACACTGGTAGTTTTGTTGTAGGCACTGTTTCAAAAACGAGTAGACTCGATGGTATTTGTGATGTTGAGTTTCTTACCTCGTGAGTCGAACTCCTGGTGGGAGTTTTCCCCCCAAACGATACGTAAACGCGGAGTAGTTCTCCCAAAACCCTCCCGGAAGCCACTTCCTCCTTCATCAGTGTCGCGGAGCTAAGCCAGATTTCTACCAACGGGTACTCCATCACAATAAAAAACTGACCCCCTTTTTTCCTTCGTTAGTCGGACTATTTAGTGGGTGTTTTCCCGGTTTTCTCCCATAAGATAGATGAGAGGAAACCCGGAAAAGTCCCCCTCCGTCTAGATGTTCCTGTGTACTAGGTGATATAAGAAACAACAATACAATATCATTTCATATGAATGAGTTGAATGCTTTAAAAATAATATGAACTGAAATTTCTATGCAATAATTTCTTTCTATTGAAAAACAAAATGAAATAATTACGCATTGTTTAATAATTAAACAAAATAAATTACTAATTTAATAAAACATTTTCAAAATTAATGGGTAAATCTTTTATCTATTAGTTATCAAATTTTGACTATTGCTAATTATATTTTCTCTTAGTAATCAGGTTACTCATATCATGAAATCCAAAAACCTATGAATAAAAATCATAAAAAAAAAAATATTAAATAGAATTCAAAAATATAAAGTTTTTATAAGGCAACGCACATTTTCTAAACGCAATTTATCGGTTATTTTTTATTATTTCCGAAAAATAAAAAACAATATATTTTTGCGTAGAAAATTCTTGTAAAACAGCATGATGAACTTAAAAAAAAATATTTATTACTTTTAGAAAATGAGAAAGTTTTCCAATATTGAATATTTTTCAGCAAAAAACACGTTATAATGTTTCTTAACTTTTTTTTTTTAAAGCTGAAGGTTCAGCTTCAGAATTTTCTTAAAACACTAAAGATCCATTATTTTTCATGTAAAAGTGAACGTGCTATTTAATAAACCAATATTTTTTTAAAAATAAACAAGATTACTAGATTTTTTTAAATGAACAAGATTTTTTTTTTTAATGATGGCATATTGTTAAGAAATTCTCGTGCATTATGAAGTAAACTAAGAAACTAGTTTTTGCTTTTTTTACAATTTTTAAATATATTGATAATTTTTAATGATTTAATTAAAATAAAAGTTAAATAAAATAATATAGTTTTTGGAAGATAATAATAAAAATAAAACATTTTGCGATATATTTTAATCTACCCGCGAAAAATAATTTTTGTCTAGAAATTATATTTATTTCTTGAAAACAATTATACTTTTAATAATTTAATAATATTTTTTTTATATTTTTAAAATTATTCCTTATACTTTTAATATAAGCATGATTAGTTTATCATATAAAATTTTCATAAAGTTTAACAGTGATTTAGATAGCGTGTATTAACGTTCCTCAATCAATGTCATGGCGGAAAGTTTTACTCCATGTGATTAGCAAATGGGTCAGTGTTCGCTTAAAAATCTCACCGTCATGAATGCTTTTCTGATCTGTAGATAGGCTATTCATGATATGCAAATATGGGTCCCAATTTTTCTGTATAAGTGTACAGCAAAAGATTTATATACGAAAGTACTGAAAAATATGACCAAACAAGTACATATAATTTTTAAAAATATTTAAAACTTTGCTTTGTTTATTAATTGTTTTGCTGAATATCAGTGGACCTCATGTTCCAATTATGTATACCACAAATAAATCACTGATAGGCATTGGCCTCCTGAAGTTTTTTTAGATGATATCTGCCTAGCGCTTACATGGCGCATGGAAAACTTACATCAGACAGACCGATTATAGAAGTGAAATGCTTTACATACATACATTGTGACAATGACCATCGAATCTCTTCGTTTCTAAAACAGTGTCTACATTGTATGCCCCCAGCGGAGTCACACTTTGTCTCTCCTGCTCGTTACCACTAGGTCACGAGACTAGTTTAGTCTAGACCGGTTAGTGTCTAGCGGTCTAAATATGGTCTAAGTAACAGTCTATTTAGTCTAATAGTTTAATTAACAGTCTAAATACGGTCTAACAGTAATTAACGTTCTATTTAGTCTAAATATGGTTTAACTAATGTTCTATTTGGTCTAACAAGCACATATAATTTTTTAAAAACTGTCTGTTTAATATAACGGTCAAACTATGGTATAACTAACTGTAAATTTAGTCTAACGGTCCAAACTATGGTAAAATAATGGTCTATTTTAGTCTAACGGTCTAACTATGGCCTAAATAATAATCTATTTAGTCTAACTATCTAACTAACGGTCTATTTAGTCTAACGGTCTAACTATGGCCTAAATAATAATCTATTTAGTCTAACTATCTAACTAACGGTCTATTTAGTCTAATGGTCTATTTATTCAAACGATCTACTTAGTTTAACGTTCTAGACCGTTTCTTAAAATACATCTATAGAATGTTTTTTAATTCGTATAATAATTAAAATAAAATAATTAACATGTTACAATTTCAGAAAAAAAAAAAAATCCTAGCAAACAAGCATTCAGTTCTAGAAAAGAACGATGATCATTCTTTGAATTACAAAAGCGCACCAATTATTCCAACAAAACGCACTCCCACCATTTTTCTGAAGGCTGAAACTGCCCTTTTCGAAAAGGCCAAAATGCAATTCACCCAAAGAGAAGACGCAGTATTACCATTAGAAGAAAAAAAAAAAAAAAACGCCAACATCATCTCGTTAATTCATCCTTGGCGTCAAATTATTACCATCAAAACACATTAAGAGGAACCGTGTATATGTAACAAAAATGAATTGGGTCGCCTAAGCAATTGGATGTGCTTATGCCATACGAATTGGCACTGTGCCCGCGTTCTATGCGAGGAATTGCCAGCAATGACTTCGCGGCCTAAGCCAAAAGGATACAGGGTCATTGTAGTGCGTAAGTCATTACGGGTCAGACCCCTTCCCCTCTCCATCTCCACCCCTTTTCACGTTTTATCGTTTGGTGGGGATGGCTTTCTTCGGGGGATGGTGCAGGAAATTGAAATGGTTACTTTCGGATGATGGGATTCAGTGTTGTGCTAAACTGTTTCTGATCTTGTTTACCATGTAGCGATCGGATCGGAAATTGCTTCCCATAAGGATTGGTCAGGTTTATATTTTGGGAAATGCTGGTTTTCTGGAAGGAGCAGGAATGGCAGCGAATCAACTGTATTGGGAAATCTTATCAGTCATAATTTTCTACTACACAATTTGCAAAATATATTAGCAAAATATATTAGCAATTAATATTTTTTATAAATCACCTGTGAAAATTTAATATTATTAACAATGGCAAAGCATACTATTGAAATATCGATTGTCTGATTTTCATTCAGTACTGGGGATTGGATTTCATTTTATTGGGAAATCTTATCAGTCATAATCTTGAAATTATATAATATACTACATAATTTGCAAAACTGATTAGCAATTAATGTTTTTATGAATCACTTGTGAAAATTTAATAATTATAAACAGTACAAAGTCAATTATTATTAAACAGTATATCGATTGTCTGATTTTCATTCAGTACTGCTTCCAGAAGGAATGAATTAATTCATTTATTTAACTAATTTAATGGATGGGTATACTTAAAAAAATTAAATTGTAAAAAGAAAATAAAAAAAAAAAAAACGTACAAGAGAATAACAAAGGGAAATTATGTAATTTTTCCCTGAATAGGGAAAAATATATTTTTTGCATTCTATCTATGATGAGAATCAGAGGTATTTACATCTAATACAACAATTTAATTAATAATTAATTCCATAAGTATAGTGAATGTATTTTATTTAAAAATATATGTTTAAAATTATCATATTATAAAATAATTTTTTAGCGGGATATCATATTTGAAAATATTCATTCAAATAGATTAGCAATTAATAATTTTTTATGAATCATTTGTGAAAATTTAATTATAAACAGTGATATTGCATACTATCAGAAATATTAACTGTTTACCATAAGCATTGGTCAGGTTTTTATTTTAGGAAATACTGGCTTTCTAGAAGGAGTAGAAATTGTAAAGAATCATCGGTATTGGGAAATCTTATCAGTTATAATTTTGAAATTAAGTAACATACTACATAATTTGCACAGTATTCTTACAAATTTGAATTAAATTAATACATTTTTGCTACTAATGATAATTATCATAAAAAAAGATAAATTAATTTTTAAAAGTAGATAAAAACAAGTCCTGTTGTAAAAATATATTATCCACAACTTTTTAATTTAAGAAATATTTTAAAAAGTGAAACAAAAATTTAAAAAAAATTTTTTTGAATGTGTTATAGAGTTTAGCATTATGAGGATTTGCATGAATTTTTCTAAGACTTCTTTGAAAAAAAAAAAATGTGCGAAGTATTGATGTATGTTCTGAAAAACATCAGAAAAATTTTATTTGCATAAATAAATGCACGTAAAAGAAAATTATTATTATTAGAAGCATCAGTTTAAAAAATCGTCATAAAAATTCTAATTTATTTCTCATAAATACATTTTATGAAAGAAAAAATAAGTTACTTTCCTTAACAAGCATGACCACACTTCATAATTTATTTTTAAATGAAACAAACTCCGAATTTAAATTCAAATAGGATTACATTTTTGCAATAATAGATACATACGTATAAAAGAATTTTACTAAAAAAATAATTAAATAATTCCTAATTAAAATTTTGAAAACAAGCCTTAGAAAATTAATTTTTTCCTTATTATTTGGAAAGTTTTTGTTGAAATAAAATATAAGCTTTCATATAAAATATTAATCTTGTACTATTTAATATTTTCTGCTTTTCTATAAAATTTTAAATTTAAATACTCGAGAGTTATAGAAAGTATAAAATTTAATTCTAAATTATTTTAATTACAATTTTCTATTTAAAAAATACTACATTTAAAAATGTAAGTTACACACCTTTAATATGCTTTTTTTTAAATATATATATGATTAAGCCATAAAAATAAAAATTTGAACCATATACCCATAAAATGTTTTTGTGCTTGAATTATTCAATACATGTAAAAACAAAATACCTTTAAAGGTTGTTATAGAAAAAAAACAAAATTTATTTAAAAATTCTTGGACGTATTTTGTACTATAAATAGTTTTTAATGTCTTAGTTTTCATTGCCAAAACACTGTAACTCAATAATAGTTGGTAAGTTAATGAAAATTTTCAAATTTTTCTTCAAAATAACGATTTTGTATAATTTTATGTAAATAAATATTTTTTATTTATGTCTAGGGAAGATTTATATAAAAATTGTTTAAAAATCATATTTTATGGATAATAAATAACAAAATTTAGTCAATAAGAAAATAACATATTTATAAAAAAATATTTGATGCAAAAATTCCATGTTATGACAAAAATCATATATAGAATAAATTATTCTATATTTTTAATAATGATTATGATTACAAAAATTTGAAAAGAGAAGTCAATTGAATAAAGATAAAGATTTTGGGACATATTTTACTGAAGCTACTTACTACAGATAAAATATTATATTCTCATACATTTAAAAGCATTTTAATTTAAAAATTTTTAATGCATTTATTTATAAATAGTTTTAATATAGAAAATTGTATAGTTATATTTTTTTTATGATTAATTTTGAAATTGTTATGTTCTATAAATAAAAGTTTAATTGCATTATGTTTTATGGTTTATAAAATATATTTAAATAACAAAATTTCAGTTAAAAATGTTTTTAAATTAATATATCTCTAATTTGCAACCTCTAATAAAATTTGCTACAGAATAACAATAAAAAGAATATGAAAGGAAACAAATATAATGAAAACCATTCGTTGTAAAAGGATTTTAATGGAATTAGAGAAGATTTATTTTTAAAAGTCATTATTGAACACTTCGTATATCACTTAACATATCATGAAGAGTTATTAACTGTCAATGCTGTGTATTTTTATCATATTCTTTCTCAGAATATTATTGTAAGCTCAATAAAAATGTTTTTTTCAATACTGGTATAAGCTCCAATAAAATGTTTTTTTCAATACTGGTATAAGCTTACAATATTGTTTTAAGTTGCAATGAATTATTTTTCCAATATTAGTATAAGCATACAATATTGTTGTAAACTACAATGAAATGGTTTTTTTCAATATTTTAATTTAGCCTTCAATATCATTGAAATGTTCATTGAAATGTTTTTCCAATATTAGTAAAAGCTTACAATATTGGTGCAGGCTGCAATACAAGTTTTTATTTATGAAATTTTTATGACAAATGTCATTCATATCTATGTTAAAATATGGATTTTTTTATGATAATTGCTTTAAAAGTTGGTGTTGCATGTTTGAGTTGATAAATACCATATAAACATTTTTACTGTAAGAATAAAACATTTTCAAGAATCTTTCACCGCTTATAAAGAAATATTATAGCTTTTAATTGGAAAAAGCTACACTGAACTGTTTTTATCATTTTATGATCGTAGATCGTATGCTTAACGTACAATCGTCTGTCTATCCTACAATCATACAAATGTTTTATCCTGTATTGAAATTTTTTTTCTTATAACTGAAGTTTTATTATATTTATGTTAAAAAATAAGTGTATTTTCCTTTCATACACTTTAAAAAATAAATAATAAATATCAGACAAACATCTTTAATAATTAATAATCTTGCAAAAAAAAGGGTTAAAGCTTATATAATTTTAAAATATATACAAGTATATAAACCAAATACAAAAATATAAGCATATAAACCAAGTATACAAACCACAAATATATAAAATCAATTAAATAAGTATATAGACCAAAATACAAGTATAAAAAACCATTGCAGTCTTTAAACTACAATGGTTTTTATATTTGCATATTTCTGAATAATATATATACTTCTATATATACGTTAAAAGTAGGTGTTTTTCATTCATATGACACTAAATACTTTGGAATAAGTGGTAAATATCGCGTAAACATCTCTACTGCACTAAGAAATATCTTTTAAAACGTTCAATAAAGATTAATATTTACTTATTTCATATATACTACAATGACATATTTTTATACGTTTAAATCTTTGTAAATAATAAAATTTTACTCATACCATGTTAAGAGTAGCGTAATTTTTTTTTTTTACTTTCTTGGTCATATTAAACGAATGAATGATAAATATCTCTATTGTAAGAGTAAAGATCCTCAAGAATTTTCATCGCCTATAATTAATGAAAAAGTTAAGATGAACGATAAGAATTACGTCCTAGATCTTCACTTCTGTGAAAACTGGACCATCTCTCCGAAAATAGGAACCTTGCCAAGTATCTGGTCAAGAGCAAAATCAATTGCATTTTCTAGTAGCTTTCCCAGATCTTGAGCTAACAAGAGTTTGACAGCGACGCCCCCCCCCACCCCTAAGAGAATTATTTTCCAACTAGGGCAATCCATTTTTTTCTCCCTCCATTGTTTTATGGAATGCTTGTCATGGATTCCCTTGCCATCATTGGTGTTTAGCGCGGAATACAAAGCGCTAGAAAGAAATCTTTAAAAGCAGATGTGACTAATTTTAACTGAGATCACGTTTGTCTTATTACAGCTGATGCTGTTTTACTATACTTGATGATTATTTGGTTGTCAACTTTGTTGCTTTTTATGGTCTTTATTTAATTGTTTTTAATTTTTTTTACTCCCAATCATTTTTCCCAAATGACGGGTTTTAAAAAATGTCACGTTACTTGACATTGCTTTTTTTTTTTTTTTGTTCTAATGTAGCTATCAAACACTTAGACAGTTGTCTTTCATGTCTTAAGGCAAGCGCTGCACCGACATTACTCACTTAGCATTACCCAGGAGGCGAGTGCCGCTTGAAGATAAGCTACCGACGCGAGTAACAATAAATCCGCAACGCTCTATGATCATGTTAGACCGGGACCTATGTTGTTTAAAGTAAATTCCGTACCACTACAAACATCCATAGCACCGCCGGGACTAGAATCCGAAACTAGTGGTATCAAGCGACAGAGCGCTAGCCACTTGACCATTCAGGCCCCACGTTTCCCGACATTTATTTTCCTCTTTATATTTATGTTAATATAAGTCTAATTTCTTTCTATGAACATTAAAAAATAAATAGTAAATATCGGATAAACTTCTTTACTATAATAATATTAATACTCTTTCAAGAATTTAGAATATAAATGGTTAAGTCTTTTATAATTGGTATAAACTACAACGAATGATTTTGTAATTGTATTTTATAACCCAAATTGCATAGATATATTTTCGTTAAAAGTAGGCGTTACTTCATTCATGTGCACATTAAATAAATTAATGAATAAATGATAATTATCTTTTTTGTAAGAGTAAAGATCGCTCAAGACATTTTCTCATCTATAATTAATGAAAAGTTTAGATAAGTGATAAGAATTATGTCCTAAATCAGTTTTTATACTTGTACTTTTATGACTCAATATATATATAATATATATATATATACACATATACAAACGTCAAAATAGGTATTATTTTTATACGTTTCAGTCTTTATTATGAATACAATGTTCTTCATATTCATGTTTATAGAAGTATAAGTGTTGTATCTTATTTGGTCTCTTTAAACGATTAAATGATAAATATCTACCGCAAGAGTAAAGATCACTAAAGAATTTTTCATCGCTATATAATTAATGAAAAGTTAAGATAAACGATAAGAATTACGTCCTAAATCTTCAGTTCTGTAAATACTGGACCATCCCTTCGAAAATAGGAAGCTTGCAAGTATCTGGTCAACAGCAAAATCAATTGCTTTTTTGTGTAGCTCCCTAGATCTTGAGCTAACAAGAGTTTGACAGCGACGTCCCCCCCTTCCTCAAGAGAATTATTTTCCAACTAGGGCAAAATCCATTTTTTCTCCCTCCATTGTTTTATGGAATGCCTGTCATGGATTTTCTGGCCATCATTGATGTTTAGCGCGGAATACAAAGCGTTGGAAGGAAATCTTTAAAAGTAGAGATGGCTAATTTTAACTGAGATCACGTCTTTGTTATTATAGCTGATGCTGTTTAACTGTACTGATGATTATGTGGTTGTCAACTTGTTGCTTTTTATGGGCTTTGTTCGATTATTTTTTAATTTCTTTACCGAGGATCCTTTTCCTCAAGTGAATGGTTTTTCAGTGTTATATTACTTGATACTTATTTTGTTGTTCGCATTTATGATAAAATAAGTGTACTTTTTTTCTATGCACATTAAAATATAAATAGTTAGTAGTTATCGGATAAGATTCTTTACTGTAATAATTAATACTCTTTCAATAAAGGGTTGAAGCTTATATAATTGTAAAATATATACAAGTATATAAATCATATACAAAACATAAGCATATAAACCAAGTGTAAAAAAACCACAAGTATATAAACCAAGTATATAAATCACAAGTATATAAACCAAATATAAAAATATATAAATGAATTTGCTAGGTATATAAACAAAAATGCAAGTATAAAACCATTGTAGCTAATAAACTACAATGGTTTTTATAGTTGCATTTTTTTGAATAAAATTACATATATATATATATACATTAAAAAAGTAAATGTTATTTCATTTATTTGATGCTAAATAAATATATAATAAATATCGCATAAACATTTCTACTGTACTTAGAGATATCTTTTTAAAAAGTACAATGAAAGGTTATGTTTATATCTTTCATACAAACTACAATGGAATATTTTTATACGTTTAAATCTTTATTATGAATACAATTTTATTCATATTCAAGTTAAGAACAGTTTAAGTGTTTTTTTCTTTCTTGGTCGCATAATACTTACCATTTATTCCTAAACGTATGAATGATAAATATCTCTATTGCAAGAGTTAAGATCCTCAAGAATTTTCCATCGCCTATAATTAATGAAAAGTTAAGATAAACGATAAGAATTATGTCTTAGATCTTCAGTTCTGTAAAAAACTGGACCATCCCTTGGAAAATAGGAACCTTGCCAAGTATCTGATCAACAGCAAAATCAAATGCTTTTTTTTTTCAGTAGCTTCCCCAGTTCTTGAGCTAACAAGAGTTTGACAAGCGAATTCCCCCACCCTATCAAAAGAATTATCTTCCAACTAGGGCAATCCATTTTTTGTCCCTCCATTGTTTTATGGAATGATTGTCATGGATTTCCCGACCATCATTGGTGTTTAGTCGGAATACAAAGCGCTGGAAGGAAATCTTTGAAAAGCAGATGCGGCTAATTTTAACAGAGATCACGTCTGTCTTACTACAGCTGATGCTGTTTAACTGTGCTGGAATGATTATGTGGTTGTCAACTTGTTGATTTTTATGGTCTTTATTTAAATGTTTTTAATTGCTTTACACATGATATTTTTTCAAATTAAATATTTTTCAATGTCAGATTACTCGACATTTTATTTTGTTATTCGCATTTATATTAAAATTTGTGAAATTTCTTTCTATGCCCATTAAAATATATATTGTAAAAATCGGATAAGCCCCTTTACTATAATAATGGTACCTTTCAAGAATTAAAAATATAAATCGTTAAGGCTTATATAATTGGTATAAACTACAATGAATGGTTTTTATACTTGTATTTTTATAACTATTTAATTACGTATATATATTTTGTTAAAAGTAGTCGTTATACATTCCTGTGCACATTAAATAAATAAATGAATAAATGATGAATATCTCTATAGTAAGAGTATAGATCCCTCAAGAATTATATCCTAAATCAGTTTTTATACTTGTATTTTTATGACTATATTTATAATATTTAAATTAAATGTATATGTTATTTCATGGATGGACACATTAAAAAAATAAATGGTATATATCGTATGAACATATTTACTGTAATTCATATAAGTTACAATAAAGATATTGATCACATTAAACGAATAAATGATAAATATCTCTATTGCAAGAGTATATATCCCTTAAGAATTTTCATCGCTATATAATTAATGAAAAGTTAAGATAAACGATAAAATTACGTCCTAAATCTTCAGTTCTGTAAAAACTGGACCATCCCTTGGAAAATAGGAACCTTGCCAAGTATCTGGTCAACAGCAAAATCAATTGCTTTTTTCAGTAGCTTCCCCAGTTCTTGAGCTAAGAGTTTGACAGCGAATTCCCCCACCCCTCAAAAGAATTATCTTCCACCTATGGCAATCCATTTTTCTGCCTCCATTGTTTTATGGAATGCCTGTCATGGATTTCCCGGCCATCATTGGTGTTTAATCGGAATACCAAGCGCTGGAAGGAAATCTTTGAAAAGCAGATGCGGCTAATTTTAACAGAGATCACGTCTGTCTTATTATAGCTGATGCTGTATAACTGTACTGGATGATTATGTGGTTGTCAACTTGTTGTTTGTTATGGTCTTTATTTAATTGCTTTTAATCTCTTTACTCAGAATCTCTATCACAAATGACAGAATTTAAAATGGCACGTTAGTCGACATTTATTTTTGCTATTCGCATTTATCTTAAAATAAGTCGACAATTTCTTTTATCTATATTAAAAAAAAAAATAATGAATATAGGTTAGACATCTTTTTTATAATAATAATACTCTTGCAAGAATTTAGAATATAAACGGTTAAGACTTATATAATTGGCATGAAATACAATAAATGGCTTTTATACTTGTATTTTTATATCTCAAATTACGTATATATATTTACTTTAAAAGCAGGCGTTACTTCATTCATTTGTACATTAAATTAATAAATGAATAAATAATAAATATCTCTATTGTATTAGTTACAGATCCCTCAAGACTATATACATATATAGTCCTAAAAATAAATACATATTATAATATAATAAAATAAGAAAAATATACACTCAGAGCCAAAACTTTATGACCACCTGTCAATAACGAGTTGGCCCACCTTTGGCTCAACACAGCTTCAACCCGCCTTGGCATGGATTAATACCACCACAAAACCAGCTAAATACCTCTTCCACCTCATCACGTGCCTTCCACGTCATATAGGCGAGTTCATTGCAAAATGTAGGGGTGGTCACAATGTTTTGGCTCTTGAGTGTAAATATAAAGACATAAAATAAATAATAAAAATAATAAAAATATATGAAGTAATAAAATAAATATTTACGTTCAAAGTAGATGTATTTTCATTCAAGTGCACATTAGATAAATGAATGGTATGAACATTTTTTGATTTCATATAAGTTACAATGAAGATATTGATCACATTAAACGGATAAACGATAAATATCTCTCTATTGCAAGCGTAAAGATCCCTCAATAATTTTTATCGCTATGTAATTAATGAAAAGTTAAGATAAACGATAAGAATTACGTCCTAAATCTTCAGTTCTGTAAAAACTGGACCATCCCTTGGAAAATAGGAATCTTGCCAAGTGCTGGTCAACAGCAAAATCAATTGCATGTTTTGAGTAGCTTCCCAGATCTTGAGCTAACAAGAGTTTGACAGCGACGTCCCCTGCCCCCCCCTCCTCAAGAGAATTATTTTCCAACTAGGGGCAAATCCCTTTTTTCTCCATCCATTGTTTTATGGAATGCCTGTCATGGATTTTCTGGCCATCGTTGGTGTTTAGTGCGGAATACAAAGCGATGGAAGGAAATCTTTAAAAGTAGAGGTGGCTAATTTTAACAGAATCACGTCTGTGTTTTTATAGCTGATGCTGTTTAACTGTACTGGATGATTATGTGGTTGTCAACTTGTTGCTTTTTTTAGGGTCTTTATTTAATTGTTTTTAATTCATTTGCT
Source organism: Caerostris extrusa (assembly GCA_021605095.1). Lineage (NCBI taxonomy): Eukaryota > Metazoa > Arthropoda > Arachnida > Araneae > Araneidae > Caerostris > Caerostris extrusa. The sequence continues at coordinate 26,045 of BPLR01005671.1, read as the reverse complement.
CATAAGCTCTATCACAAACGACAGGGGATTTAAAGTGGCATGTTAATCAACATTTTTGATTTTGCCATTCGCATTTATCTTAAAATAAGTGCAATTCATTTTTATCTACATTAAAAAAACTGAATATAGGATAGACATCTTTTTCTAATAATAATAATACTCTTGAACCCGAAACCTGCAAGAATTTGGAATATAAACGGTTAAGACTTATATAATTGGTATGAAATATAAAATACAAGTATAAGAGCCATTTATTGTATCTCAAATTACGTATATATATTTACTTTAAAAGCAGCCGTTACTTCATTCATGTGTACATTAAATTAATAAATGAATAAATAATAAATATCTCTATTGTATTAGTACAGATCCCTCAAATGACTATATACATATATAAAGTCTAAAAATAAATACATATTATAATATAATAAAATAACAAAAATATAAATATATAGACATAAAATAAATAATAAAAAATAATAAAAATACATAAAGTAATGAAATAAATATTTACGTTAAAAGTAGATGTAATTTCATTCATGTGCTCATTATGTAAATTAATGGTATGAACATTTTTGATGTCATTGATATAAGTTACAATGAAGATATTGATCACATTAAACTGATAAATTATAGATATCTCTACTGCAAGAGTAAAGATCCCTCAATAATTTTCATCGCTATGTAATTAATGAAAAGTTAAGATAAACGATAAGAATTACGTCCTAAATTTTCAGTTCTGTAAAAACTGGACCATCCCTTCGAAAATAGGAACCTTGCCAAGTATCTGGTCAACAGCAAAATCAATTGCTTTTTTGAGTAGCTTCCCAGATCTTGAGCTAACAAGAGTTTGACAGCGACGTCCCCCCCCTAAGAGAATTATTTTCCAACTGGGGCAATCCATTTTTTCTCTGCCTCCATTGTTTTATGGAATGCCTGTCATGGATTTCCCCGCCATCATTGGTGTTTAGTGCGGAATACAAAGCACTGGAAGGAAATCTTTAAAGCAGTTTTGTAGCTAATTTTAACAAAGATCACGTCTGCCTTATTATAGCTGATGCTGTCTAAATGTGCTGAGTGGTCATGTGGTTGTCAATTTGTTGCTTTTGTGGTTTTTATTTAATTGTTTTTAATTTCTTTACTCATTATCTTTTTTTTTCAAATGAAAGTTTTTAAGTGTTATAATACTCGACGTTTGTTTTTTGTTATTCGCATTTATGGTGAAATAAGCGTAATTCCTTTCTATGAACATTAAAAATAATAACCATCTAAATAATAAGCATATTTACTGTAATAGGAAATAAACTTTGTATAAAGGGTTAAGTATGATATAATTGTAATATATATAAATATATATAAACCATATACAAGTATAAAAAGTATATACCAACCCAAATGTATATATACCAAAATAAAAAAAAGTATAAAAACTAATGTAGTGTAATAAACTACAATGGTTTTAATGCTTGCATTTTTATGATTCAAATTATGTATGTATATATGTATATACACACTAAAAGTAGGTGTTACTTTATTCATGTGCACATTAAAAAATAAATGGTAAATATCGCACAAAGCATCTCTACTGTAATCTTTCAATGCATACAACAGAAAATTAATTCTTGTATCTTTCATATAACTACAATGAATTAAGTTTAAATCTTTTATTATGAATACAATTTTATTCATGTTCATGTTAAGAGCAGTGTAAGTGTTTTTTTCTTGGTCACATAATACTTGTCATTTATTCCTAAACGAATAAAGGATAAATATATCTGTTATAAGAGTAAAGATTCTTCTAGAATTTTCATCGTTTATAATTAATGAAAAGTTAAGATAAACGGTAAGAATCATGTCCTAGATCTTCAGTTCTGTTAAAACTGGACCATCCCTTCGAAAGTAGGAACCTTGCCAAGTATCTGGTCAACAGCAAAATCAATTGCTTTTTTTTTTTAGTAGCTTCCTAGATCTTGAACTAACAAGAGTTTGACAGCGACGTCATCCCCTCAAGAGAATTATTTTCCAACCAGGGCAATCCATTTTTCTGCCTCCATTGTTTTATGGAATGCTTGTCATGGATTCCCTCGCCATCATTGGTGTTTAGTGCGGAATACAAAGCGCTGGATGGAAATCTTTGAAAAGCAGATACGGCTAATTTTAACAGAGATCACGTCTGTCTTATTCTAGCTGATGCTGTTTAACTGTGCTGGATGATTATGTGGTTTGTCAAATTGTTGCTTTTTTATGGTCTTTATTTAATTGTTTTTAATTTATCAAAATCACTTGGCATTATAAAACCTGTCATTTTTACAAATGACAGGTTTTAAAATATCACGTTACTCGACATTTTTTGTTCTAATGCAGCCAGCAAACACATAGACAAATTACTTTGATGCTGAGGCAAGCGCCGCACCGACGTTACTCACTAGAACCTTGAAGGTGCGTGCAGCTTGAAGATAAATTACGGACACGGAGTAACAATACCTCCGAGACGCTCTACGATCCCTGTTAGACCGGGACCTACGGTTTAAAGTGGATTCTGAATCATTACAAATATCGATGGCGCCGCCTGGACTCGAATCCGAAACCTGTGGTACTGATCGCTAGAGTGTCATTCGGCCATTCAGGCCCCCGTTACTTGACATTTATTTTGCTCTTCATATTTATGTGAAAATAAGTGTAATGTCTTTTATGCACATTAAAAATAATAAATCGTAAATATAGGATACACATCTTTACTATAACAATAATACTCTTTCATGAATTTAGAATATAAATGGCTAAGTCTTATATAATTTATATAAACTGCAATGAATGGTTTTTATGCTTGTATTTTTATAACTCAAATTACATATATTTATTTACGTTTAAAGTACGCGTTACTTCAATCATGTGCACATTAAATAAATAAATTAATAAATGATAAATATCTCTATTGTATGAGTAAAGCTATCGCAAGAATTTTTATCGCCTATAATTAATGAAAAGTTAAGATACACGATAATAATTGTGTCTTAAATCAGTTTTAATACTCTTATTTTTATGGCTATATGACTATATCTTACATATATGCCCGTTAAATAAATACGTGGTAAATATCGTATAAATATCTTTACTATAATTCACATAAGTTACAATGGAGATATTGATCACATAAAACGAAAAATGATAAATATCTCTATTGCAAGACTAAAGATTCCTCAATTTTTCATCGCTATATAATTATCGAAAAGTTAAAATAAACGATAAGAATCATATCCTAAATCTTCAGTTCGGTAAAAACTGGACCATCCCTTCGAAAATAGGAACCTTGCCAAGTATCTGGTCAACAGCAAAATCAATTGCCGTTTTTGTGTAGCTTCCCAGTTCTTGAGCTAACAAGAGTTTGACAGCGACTTCCCCCCCCTCAAGAGAATTATCTTCCAACCAAGGCAATCCATTTTTCTCCCTCCATTGTTTTATGGAATGCTTGTCATGGATTTCCCGACCATCATTGGTGTTTAATCGGAATACAAAGCGCTGGAAGGAAATCTTTGAAAAGCAGATGCGGCTAATTTTAACAGAGATCACGTCTGTCTTATTATAGCTGATGCTGTATATCTGTACTGGATAATTATGTGGCTGTCAACTTGTTGCTTTTTAGGGTCTTTATTTAATTGTTTTTAATTTCTTCACTCAGAATCATTTTGCAAAAATTGCAGGTTTTAAAATGTTACGTTAGTCGACATTTATTGGGCTATTCAAATTTATGTTAAAATAAGTGTAATTTATTTCTATGAATATCAAAAAAAAATAAATAGTAAACATCGAATAAACATCTTTACAGAAAAAAAATAATACTCTTTAAATAATTTAGAATAATTTTCAACAAGAGGGGGTATAGGCTTATATTATTGGTTTTAACTACAATGAATGGGTTTTAGCTAATTTTAACTAATATCACGTTTGTCTTACTATAGCTGATGCTCTTTTACTATACTGGATGGCTATGTGGTTGGCAACTTGTTATTGAATGCTGATAAAATCTATTATTAAAAAAATACATGAAAGATTATTAATTATTAATTGGAATTACATAAATGCAGCCTAAATTCTCGAATAATTAAGCTCTCGTCTACAACATTCATTCGGTGTTCAAGTTTATTTAACTACCAATTAGGTTCAGTTTTAAATCTTTTTTTTTATTATGCTGAAGATGATTACCTTTAAAAAATGATTCAAAATGCATAATAGCATGAAAGGAACTGTCTGAATTTTGTAAATGGCCAGTTAAAATTTATTTTTAAAATAATTTTAGGAGTTTTAGGTTCTTAAATATGAATCTTCAATGTTGCAGAAAATTTACGGTACACATAGATGATAAAGTTGCGGGCAACATGGTAATAATCTTCATTGTTTTATAAAGGTTGCATTGCTGGTAAAGTTTCAAGCAATAGGGCAATAACATGATTATATTTGAAACTAAACAAATATTTCTTCATGAAGATACTAGCATTAAAAAACGCTAATAATATGATGTAGCACCATAAGAAATTATAGTTTAATTTAAATAAAAGTGTAATGTTTCAAATAAGAACATCCACTAACGAGTTCCGTTTTACTGTACGTAATAGAAATAAAATATGCACTTTAGTGAAGGTTGATCATTAAATCCTCATAATTTTTCAACCTTATTTAAAACTAGTAAATACCTTACTACTTCAGAAAAACTAGTGGTAAACTCAAATATGCACCTTCATTATTTTATAAAATTTAAATACCAACTGCTGGTGCAAGTTTCAAACAATTAGGCAATAACATGTTATATATGAAAATAAACAATAAAATATTTCTTCATGAAGATATATCATTAAAAATTTAAATAATATGATGGAATACGACAATAAATTGTTTAATTTAAATAAAGTGTAATGTTTCAGTAAGAGCCTCCACTAACGAGTTCCGTTTACTGTATAATAGAAATAAAATTTGTGCTTTAGCGGAGGTTGATCATTAAATCTCATTTTTTCAACCTTATTTAAAAATAGTAAATACCTTACTACCTTTGTAAAAACTTGTAGTAAACTATATACCTGCATTGTTTTATTAAATTTTAGGTACACATTGCTGATAAAGTTGCAATAACATACTCATACATGAAAATAAACAATATAATATTTCTTCAAAATACTAGCATTTGTAAATAAATGACGGAACACGATTATAAATTGTTTAATTTAAATAAAAGTGTACTGTTTCAGAAAAGAGCATCGACTAACCTTTCGTTTAACATAATTTTCTTTAACGAAGGTTAATCATTAAATCCTCATTTGGAACCTTGTTTAAAACTAGTAAATACCTTATATAAAAACTAGTAGTAAACTTAAATTCATTGTTTTATAAAATTTAAGGTACCAACTGATGGTACAGTTGCAATTAAAGGGTATAACATGTTCATGCATGAAAATAAACAATAAAATATTTGTTCATGAAGATGTGTATTAAATGTATAAATTACATGATGGAATACCATAAGAAATTATAGTTTAATTTAAATAAAAAACTGTTTTGAACATCGACTAACGAGTTCCGTTTTAGGAAGAAAATTTGTTTATTAATGTTGATAATTAAAATTTTTTTCAACCTTAAAAACTAGTAAATACCTATACCTTTGTAAAAACTAGTGTAAATATATACCTTTTTATTGTTTTATAGAACTTAAGATACTCAAAAGAGAATAAACAATAAAGTATTTCTTCATGAAGATACTAGCATTAAAAAATTTTAAATAATATGATGGAACACGACAATAAATTGTTTAATTTAAATAAAGTGTAATGTTTCAGTAAGAGCATCGACTAACGAGTTTCGTTTTACAACACATAATAGAAAGAAAATATGTGTTTTAGCGAAGGTTGATCATTAAATCCCCATAATTTTTCAACCTTATTTAAAACTAGTAACTAAACACAAAAAAGAGTTCCACCAAGAGCGTTATACTGCAGCATCTTATAAAATTCCGTGAACAACCATCACGATTACTGAACCATAAAGCGCTCCGCAGTAACCCGTGGGATTAGGTCAATCAAGAATTTTATGACCACCAACGCGCAGGCGAGCACAAAATTTGTGTCTCAAAACAACTTCTCACCAAACTATCTTTAACGCTCCGCTTTTCAATTACCTGGCCCGGATCTCGCCAAATTTTGGGCAATAAAAATTCAACTTTTATGTGTCCGCATCGTAAAAATATAGTTTACCGTTAAGCCTAACGGCGGAAAGGAACAAAAATTTGGCGACCGACAATATCGCCCTGCTGTCGACATCCCTCATCCGATTTATGGTGACAAGTCCCCAAGTTATTCGCCCGGACCAATTGATGGCGGTGTTTAACAGATAAACGGAACTGGAAGACCTTTAATTGAATCGCTTAACGTTTTCATCGCAGGTGCTTCGGACTGGAGTAATTTGCTTATCTCTGCTCCATACTCAGCTCCACCCCTACCTCCACCCCTTTCGATTACGATGGGGGGTGGTGTAGATTAGCTGGAACTCGTTGTTTTCCTTTATATTGCTGGAGGTGTCACCAAATGAGTGTGTGATGCTTGGTAACTGAGTATACAGATGACTGGGTTTAGATTAACTAGCAAGGCTTGTCTAGATTATGTCTCAGTCTTTTTTACTGTATAAAGGATGGTAAATAGGGTTTTTATCAAACTATTTTTAAATTAGGTTTTTAATGTGTATACGAAAGAACAATTGTTTAATCCATCAATGATAATTGTTACCACAGCTGCAGTAGGATACAAAGATTGAAAATACAAATGTAGGCAGTTTTCTTAAAGTTCTCATAGGCAGCAATTTATATTTATCTAACCTACAAGGACACAATATAAATATGCAGCAACTGTAGGATAATATTAATCATTTACCTTACATACTACATAGGTTGTAGTAATAATTGTCAGCGATGGACTGAACAGTCGTTCGTTCATATACACATTAAAAGCTTATCCATGAATGAAGTTTGTACAAAAACCCTAATTTCTTTCCTTTATTTAGAAAAAAAAAATGATTTTGACAAATCTTTCTAGTTAATCTTAACCAGTCATTTGTATACTCAGTTATCAAGAATTACATACTCATTTGATGATTCATTTGTTCAAATCAAAACAAATTAATTGTGTAGTGATCTTTGATTACCATGACGAATTTTCATTTTTATTTACTATAAATATCAACAGATTGCTGTGAGTTTTGGAGACTAAATATATAAATGGATTTGGTTTACATTTACAAAATATAGGCTTGTGAAAATTAATTCTAAGTATATTCCCGCCACCTCTTTCGTTTACGATGGGGGGGGGGGTGTAGATTAGCTGAAACTCGTTGTTTTCCTTTATTGTTGTTGGAGGTGTCATCAAATGAGTGTGTGATTCGTGGTAACTGAGAACACGGATGACTGGGTTTAGATTAACTAGAAGAGCTTGTCTAGATTATGTCTCAATCTTTTTTTCTATAAAGGATGGAATATAGGATTTTAGTACAAACTTCATTCAATTCCTTCTATTAGCTTACACTCTCCCTATATTTACCTTGTTCAAATTTTCAATCGTTAATAAAATGCTTTTTATTCCTCCACTCAAGTTCAAGTAAATTTTTTGAACTTGTAGTGGATGGCACTTGATGCTAATACAGCGATTTAAAATATTAATTCATTCATTGAGTTTAATTCCTTAATTTTAGTTTTTTTGTAGATTTAAGTTGCATATATATACCGATAGATGGCGCCAGATAAAAAAAAATGAATGAAAATTATTTATAAAGGTCTTTCTGCAATAGAGTGAAAAAAAAGTGGGAATTGACTTAAATTTTTTTTTTTATATTACTTGTTTTCTACATAAAGGATGGAATATAGGGGTTTTATACAAACCGTTTCTTTCTTCACACCGTCATTCTAGGATAAGTTTTAATACGTATATGAATGAACGATTGCTTAATCCATAGATGATAATGTGTTATTATAGCTGCTATCTAAAGTAAAGAATGTAATTTTAGGCAGTTTCGCTGTTTTAATATTTCTTTCAGCATAAGAGAAGGAAAATACGGATTTTATACAAAACTGATTCTTGGATAAGTTTTTAATGTGCATATGAACGAACGATTGTTTAATCCATCGATGATAATTGTTACTATGGCTGCTGTAGGATGTAAAGATTGAAAATATAAATGTAGGCAATTTTTTTTAAGTTCTCATGGACAGCAATATAGTCATCTAACGTACAAGGGCAAAATATACTACTGTATCCAAAAAGTAAGACCAATTTTTAATTTAAATTTCCCGGGAATGTGGTATTTCAATTTTTTTCTTTCTTAGGTTACTGGCACTGTCCTTTACATCTATATGAAATTTGACGTCAAAATATTCATTAGTACTTGAGTCACGCTTGGCTTTGCGAGATGTTGAAACTGATTCCGGTGATTTTTGAAATGTCTGAATTAATTGAGCAAAGACCTCGCATTAAATTTTGTTTGCGGAAACGTATAAAATGTTGCAGAAGGTATTCGGTAAGCATTCCTGTATTGGAAAGAAATGTTTAGAAGCGATAAAAACACTTTTAGCATCTCATCGCATAATCAGTTTTAGCATCTCACAAAACCAAGCGTAACTCAAACAGTAATGAATATTTTGACGTCAAATTTCATACAGATATAATTTTGAAATTGTCAACAACCTAAGAAAGAAAAAAAAGAAAATTAAAATACCATATTTCCGGAAAATTTAAATTGAAAACTTATCTTACCTTTTGGACACAGTAGTGTTACATATATATATATTTAAATATTATCCTGCAACAGCTGTAGACAATATTAATCATATTACCTTATATCTTACAACAGATGTTGTAATAATTATCGTCGATGGATTAAACAATCGTTCGTTCAAATACACATTAAAACTTATCCATGAATGAAGTTTGGATAAGTATAACCCTATAATAAAATAATTTGGATTGTATAAGTAATTTGGATAAATATAACCTATAATTAAAAACCCTATTTTCCTTTTTTTATGCAGAAAAAAATGATTGAGACATAATTTAGATAAGCCTTTCCAGTTAATCTAAACGCAGTCATTTGTATACTCAGTTGCCAAAATCGCACATATAATGAATTGATGATTTAGCATTAAAAAGCATTCGAAGGGAAAATTCTCATACTCCAAAACTATAAATTAATATTTTTTTTTATTAATCCAAACTCAGATATTTAATTGAATTAAAGCAATCCAAACTCTCGCTATTTGAATCATGAGAGGAATTTTATTATTTCTATGAATTGCTGTCTAACTACAAAACTTGTTTTACTTCAAAACAAGAATTTTGATTAATGGTAGGCAAAGTATTTTAATACAAAAAAAAAAAAAAACATTATTTATTAGATTACGTACATTTATAGAAATGATTTAATTATAAGCAAACATTTCCAAACTGGGGCGTCTAGCATGACAAACAGAAAAGAATGTTGCATTCCTTTTATTATTATCCCCAACAATAAGAAAAATACGATTTATTTAATAAAAACAGGGATGCCATCTTGGACTTTGGCAAATATCAGGTTTTTGAAATTGCAATTATAATATTTTTCTGGATGCAGGCAGCGTTATAATGATCACGCGATATATCGTGTCTATTGCGATGATGGTCTTTCAAAATTGTTATTTGATTTTATATTTTCACCTAAATTTTTTTTTTTCTGTCTCCCGTTTTATATTTGGGTTTTTTAAGAAGCATCCTAGTATGAATATAAATTTACTTCTAAACAAGGAAAATGGTTTAGGTAAGTTTTTTTTGGTTGTTATTGATTATTTTGAATGCAGAATTATGTGTTTAGACTTGATAGGGGAATGTTTATTTTGGGTTGTTGCCAAGTCGTACGTATAAGGCTAATGACTATCAAAATCAATAGTGAATGTCATTTTTTTTACCACAATTTGATGAATATACGGATTATACAATGATAGTAAAAGATATGTGACATGATGGATATCATAAATTTAAATAATCAGGAGCATTGTGCCCTATACAAATAACAAAACATTGGAATAAATTATACTTAAAAATTTATATAAAATTCAGAAGTCATGGAGTGACAGTGGGCATGAGTAACATTGGAGAAGTGAGTTCCGTTTGGCAGAAGCAATATAATAAAAAATATATTAAGTATGAATTAAAAATTAATTTTCAAGTGTTAATTAATTTACTTTTTCATTATTTTATTTTTATTTGACAAATAATAAGATTAATTGTGCGATTTATTATTTTAATATCTCATTCTTTCTTAGCATCTCAAATTGCAGTCAATTAAATTTCAGGACCTTGTTGTGTTAATTCGACCACCTTTACTTCAAAAAATATAGAAAAAAATATTAAAAAACTAAGAATAACAATGACAACAATTTATATTATAACATACAAATTTTCAAAAATAATTTATATTTGCACCTAAATTTTTTTGCACATAAATTCTATTTATATTTGAGTTTTAAAGCAGCATCCTCGTATGAATATAAATTTACTTTTAAACAAGAAAAGTGGTTTGGGTAAGTTTTTTTAAGTTGTTATTGATTATTTTGAATGCAAAAATTATATGTTTAGACTTGATAGGGGAATGTTTATTTTTGGGTTGTTGCCAAGTCGTATGTATAAGGCTAATGACTATAAAAATCAATAGTTAATGTCATTTTATACCACAATATGATGAATACACGGGTTATGTATTGCGAGCCAAAGTTATATGCGACATTAAAAGGTCGTAAATTTAAATAATAATGAGCAGTGTGTCTTATATCAATAACAAAGAAGAATAAATTATTTTTAAAAATTTGAATAAATTCTTCAGGAAACATGGAGTTTAGTCAGGCACAAGTAATATAATAAACAACGCATTAGGTAAGAATTATACATTTTAAGGGCTAATTAATTTAACTTTCAATTATTTTATTTTTATTAGAGAAATGATATTACTACTGTGTCCAAAAAAGTAAGATCAATTTTCAATTTCAAATTCCCGGGGCTTATCAAATTTCAATTTGTTTTTCTTTTTTAGGTTGCTGGCACTGTCCTTGACATCTGTGTGAAATTTGACGTCAAAATATTCATTAGTGTTTTAGTTACGCTTGTCTTTGGGAGACGCTAAAACTGATTCCAGCGATTTTTGAAACGTCTGAATTAATTGAGCAAAGAACTGTATTGAATATAATTGTAATATATACCTGTTCTACGCGATGCTACTGCCATCTGAAAATTTGCATATTGCTATCCCATGACTTTTGTCACTTCAGTGTAAAATATAGTATATAATAACTATATACTATATTATATACTATATACAAAATATAGTATATAATATTTTAAGGTCAATTAAAAGTAAATAAAATTAGTATTTACCACAATTGACCTTAAAATTCCTGCCTGTGTATAAGAGATTTTAGATTAGTCATTCTAATTAATTTAGATTAAGAACATTTTATATTAATCTTTATTAACTACTTTAAAATTTTCCCATCAAATAAAATATACACATTATTTTATTTGATGGGAAAATTTTTAATGTCATTTTAATGTATTTTAATGTCATTTCAAAATTTGGATACATTATGACCAGCATTTTCTATATGTTAGTTTATAAATAGAATCCTAATAATGATCCCAATAATATTAGGGCATTCATTATGATATTCATCATAATTATGATGTTGATGTTAGGATATTATTTGCATTCATATATCGTACTAGCAAAAAATGAGAGAGTAACAAGCGGGCTGAAACGTTCGTAGGCTGACACATAGATGGCGCTATTAGTATTAAATCCATATGATTTTTAGTTAGCCCCTAACCTTCAAAAGACACGTGTATAAATTTGACAGTTGTTGCACTATTAGTATGTGAGTTATAGCATTTTTAGGGAAGTTATAGCATTTTTAGTGTTCATCACGTGTGTAGTCCACTAGGCTGATTGTTCGATTAGACTCCGGTGTGCAATTATGGAGTCATGTTTCATCCATTGTCACATATCGAAGCAAAAATTCGGATTTATTACGATTGAACAGCTTCAAACACTACTTAGAATCATCAATGCGTTGTTGTTTTTGGTCGATTGTGAGCTTTCGCATGTCCAAATATTCATTCAGGATATGTCCAACACATTCCTTTGATATCTTTAGGGTCTCAGCTATCTGAATCAACTTCCCTTTATGGTTATCAGAAATTATTTTGTGGACTTTTTGATGTTTTCGTAGTAACAGCCTCTTTGAGGCGTCCACAGCGTGCATCGTCCTCGGTGTTCATTTCGCCTCGTTTAAATTTATCAAACCACTTCTCTACGGTTGATTTTTCTGGTGAAAAGTCCGAATAATGTTTATCAAGCCAAGCCTTGGCTTCAATAGTAATTTTTTCGCCAAAAAGCAATGCTTTATTAACACAAAATTCCGTTTTATCCATTTTTTCAAACTAACAAAAATTGCTTCATTAAATATGCTATAACTCACATACTAGTAGTGCAACAGCTGTCAAATTTATACACGTGTCTTTTGAACGTTAGGGCTAACTAAAAATCATATGGATTTAATACTAGTAGCGCCATCTGTGTGTCAGCCTACAAACTTTTCAGCCCACCTGTTAGTTGATAGCTGACTGATGAAAAAAAAAAAATGTATAACATGATTTTCATTCATGAACGAGTTTGAAAATTTTCGTAAAAAATTGTGGTATAGCTGCGCTTAATTCAATTATTATTCTTTGAGGGGATATTTACTGCCTTAACCTTATTATTGTTGCAAATGCTACTTAATTCTATTAGGTATCATTGTAAAAAAATACGGAAATTGTTAATGAAAGAAAACTTGATACTCCATTTTTTTCCATTATTTCATTACTAATACATTTCATTTTAAACATATAAATTAAAATGGTAAAAAATTAATTTTTAAAACAAAATAAAATTTATAAAATTATTTCAAATAAATTACGACAACAGGTACAATGTACAACATTATACTCTTTATAACACAATATAAAAAATAAGGCATTCTGGGTATTGTCAGTACATTCAATATTTATGATGAGTTCTCATAACACATACAAAAACTCTAAAAACGTGGAAAGATCACGTATATTTCTTTATAAAAAATTGAGACAATTTTCAGTACATTTAATATTTATCATGAGTTTTTATAACACATGCAAAAAGTTCTAAAAACATGAAAAAATCCCATATATATCTTTAAAAACAATTGAGCCAATTGTCAGTACATTCAATATTGGTCATGAGTTTTATAACAGACACAAAAAGCTCTAAAACATGAAAATACCTGATATATTTCTTTAAATTTGGGCAACTATTAGTGCATTCAAATTTTAACATGGAGTTTTATAACACATACCAAAAGTTTTAAAGACATGAAAACATCTGATATATTTTTGGGCAATTGTCAGTACATTCAATGTTTATGATGAGTTTTATACCCCACCCCCCATCCTTTTTCTAATTATAAGTATTTATTTTAAATAATATAAAATATTTCGGTCTTGATTTGATTTTGATGTTTTAAAAAATACATTCTTGAAGTTTGATTCTGATCTGCTTGAAGTGTAATTTTTGTTTTACTTGGATTAAATGTAACATTAACTTCTACAATTTTATTACTATTCAAATTTAAAAACAACAGTATATCGCTTGCCGAAAAACACGAATTTTGAATAATTAGATGCAATAAATTCTTTTTCCTCTGTGACAGTTACGAATCTGGTATTATAAAAAGACGACGATATCGTCGATGCGGAACTCTTATTTCTCTCTGAGATATTCAAATCTTATGGCCTTTCGTTTTAAGAGGAAAGAAAAGGACTTCCAGTAGCTGGAGAGGGCTTTTAGGAAATAGAAAGAGTAATGCGATTCTAAAATCTACAGGATATTCTAAAAGGTTATTCGTGACAAGAATTGCGACTGCTTCATCAAGTGGGAAGCTCGGCATTAGTTCAATAAGAGTCGCTCCAAGTTTAACATATGCGCTTTCGGTATCTCGAATAGTACTGACAAAAAGTTTCGCATAACAAGTAATATAAAAAATAATTTAAGTCAAGTCCTACTTTTATTTCACTATATTGCAGAAAGTCCTTTATAAATAATTTTCATTCATTTTTTAACTTTATCTGGTGCCATCTATTGATAGATATATGCAACTTAAATGTAAAAAAAAAAACTAAAATGAATGAATTAAATTTAACGAATGAATTAATATTTGAAAAAACTGTATTAACATCAGTGTCATCCACTACAAGTTAAAAAAAATCTATTTGAACTTGAGTGGATGAATAAAAATATTTTATGAACGATTGAAAGTTTGAAGAAGATATATATAGGGAGAGTGTGAGCTAATAGAATGAATTGAAAAAGGCAGTTTTATTTGTTATATATATTTTTTATATCTTTATCATGTATTGTTTTTTATTGAAATTCATATTTTCAATTGTAGCCAATGACTTCTATTTTTGTAATTAGACATAATCGTGTTTAATTCTAAAATATTTTTTTTCAATTACTAATTAAAATTTTTAAATTTTATTTAACACTACTTTAATTAATAATCTTTCATGTATACTTTTTATTAAAAGATATTGTCAACATTCTTTAAACCACACCCAAATCTTTGCAAATTTTTTCTTTTATTGCCATCCGCTCTATAAATAAAAATCAGCTTTTATCGTTGTTATCACTTGTTAGACATCTAGATCAAGCCCACGAACGCGTGTGAGCTCATAGTGGAAGGAAAGGGTGCAGCTTCTGTGGTGATGGAGCACCCGTAGGTAGAAGTCTGACTTGGCTCCGTGACGCTGACTTTTTTACGGGATAGGGTTGTCAGTCCTACGGCCAACAGTCTTATTAGAGTGGGACCTACTGCTAAAGAGGATTCGAACCCCGACAACATGGGACTCGAAACCGAAACCTGTGTCATCGGCTTCAGTCACTCGGTCATTCAGGCCCAAAGTCAACTGAATACATAAGACATAAGAAAAATAATTAAATTGCTACATTTTATGCACAACATATGATAGTGGTGGTTATAATTAGCCCACATTAATTAAGAATAAATTTATGAAAATAATTCACATAATACATATTAAATTGGTATTGGTTTGATTTGATTTGTGGCTTTAAATCATTTTGTGCACAAGAGGGTTAAACAGACCGGTACCTACAGTTTAATGTGGATTCCGAACAACTAACTAGCATCGATACTGCCGCCAGTATTCGAACTTGAAACGTGTGATTTCAAAGGCTTTTCATATTTAAGATCTTTCGTTTTAAGATAAAACAAATAATATATAAAATATAAATATTAAGTTAATTCCTACTTTTTTCCCACTATATAACAGAAAAGTCCATTACAAATAAAGTTGAAATTTTCCTCTTACATCTGGAGCCATCTATTATTAGATGCATGCAACTTAAATGTAATAAAAACCTGAAATTAATCAATTTAATTTAATTACTGAATTAATATTTGTAAAAACTGTAT
Organism: Caerostris extrusa; assembly: GCA_021605095.1. Lineage (NCBI taxonomy): Eukaryota > Metazoa > Arthropoda > Arachnida > Araneae > Araneidae > Caerostris > Caerostris extrusa. The sequence goes on along the minus strand of BPLR01005671.1, from coordinate 10,486 downwards.
TAACATCAAGTGTCATCCACTACAAGTTGTATGCATGTATTTGAACTTGAGCGAATGAATGAAATGTATTTTATGAACGATTGAAAATTTGAACAAGATATATATAGAGAGAGTGTGAACTAATAGTAGGAATTGAAAAAAGACGGAAGGACTCGCAGTGGCTGGTGTGGCTTTAGGAAATAAAAAGTGTAATGCGATTCTGAAATCTGGGATATTCCTAAAAGGTATTCGTGACAAGAATTGCGACTGCTTCCTCACGTGGAAAGCTCAGCATTAGTTAAATAAGAGCCAGTCCAAGTTTGACATATGCGCTTTCAATATCTTGAATAGTAATGACAAAATGTTCCGCATAAAATGCAGTTCTCATGTTGGAAATTTTTTATATTCTCATGTATTTTTTATTGTAAATCATAATTTTAATTGTAACAAAAATGTTTTTTAAATTAGATATCGTTTTGTTTAATTCTAAGAACTGTTATTATATTATAATTTTAATTAGTGAATGAAAAAATAATCATGTGGTATTTGTGTTTCTTAGTAAATAATAACTAAAATTTCTTCATACATTATCTTTGTTGACAATTGGTATTTCCCTGATGCCTTTAAATAAAATTTATTTTCTTGTAATATATTGACTAAATTGTAATATACGGTTTAAATACAAAGTATATCCTTACACAGCTACAAGTTCAAGAACTATAGTCATATTTTCCAATAGATTTTACGATTGAAAGGTTATATAGCCACGGAAAGAACCTGAAAAATTGGAAGGTAAATGCAAAGCGATATAAAAAGTGATAATACAAATTCTTCGAAGATATCTCAATGTAGAAAAATGTGCCGAATTAATAAATTTATAAAGAAATTAATTGATTGGAACTTTCATAATTTCTTTGAAGTAGAGATTATAGCTGAAAAAATTAATCTCAATTTAGATAATCTAATAATTCAGATATCTAAATTCCTAAGCATCCTAAGTAAAATAAAACATTCACAAGTTCACCATCATCAAGTTAAGTACATCACCAAATCATGAAAACTTTAAAGATTGGAAGTTAAATGCAAAGCAATATAAAAGTGATCATACAAATTTTTTCGAAGATGCCTCAATGCAGAAAGGCGTGTAGACAAATAAATTTATAAAGAAATTCATTGATGGTAACTCCCATCATTCCCTTGAAGCCGAGATTATGACTGAAATATTATCTAAATCCCAAGCATACGAAGGAAAATAAAACATCCTCATGTAGACCATCATCTAGTCAAGAGCATCATAAAATAATCAAAAACCTAAAATCAAAGATAAATGCAAATCAATAATATAAAGTGATAATACAAATTTTGTGAAGATGCCTCAATGCAGTAAGATGTGTTATATTAATAAATCTATAGAGAAATTTCTTGATGAGAAATTCTATCATTTCTGAGTAGAGATTATAATTGAAAAAAATCATTTAAATTATTAGATTATCTAAATCCCCAAGTATACTAAGGAAAAATAAAACATTCACAAGTACATCATTAAATAATGGAAAACCTTAAAAATTGGAAGGTAAATGCAATGCAATATAAAAGGGATCATACAAATTTTTCGAAGATGCCTCAATGCAGAAAGATGTATTGAATCAATAAATTTATAAAGAAATTTCTTGATGGTAGTTCCCATCATTTTTATAAAGTAGAGGTCATAACTGAAAAATTATCTAAATTATTAGATTATCTGAATTAAGTTTACCTAAATGACCAAGTATACTAAGGAAAATAAAACATTCACAAGTACATCATCAAATTATCAAAAACCTAAAAATCGGAATGTAAATGCAAAGCTATATAAAAGCATTTCAAAGTGATAATCCAACTCCTTCGAAGATGTCTCAATGCAGAAAGATGTGTTGAATCAATAAATTTATTACAAAAAATTCTTGATGGTAACTCCCATCATTTATATAAGGTACAGATTATAACTGAAATATTGTCTGAATTCCCAAGCATACTAAGGAAATTAAAACATTCTCAAGTGCATCATCAAATCATCAAAAAGTTTAAAATTGGAAGATAAATGCAAAGAGATATAAAAGAAAAACAAAGGGATAATACAAATTATTTGAAGATGCCTCAATGCAGAAAAGATGTATTGAATTAATAAACTTATGCAGAAATTCATTGATGGTAACTCCCATATTTAATATAAATCAGAGATTATAAATGAAATATTATCTAAATCCCCAAGATTACTAAGGAAAAATAAAACATTCACTTCATCAGATGAAATTCTAAAACAATAACAGCAAGTGGGAATTTTCAATTCCAGTTCTAGAAGCAACCAAATTAAGAAAACACTTTCACCAAATGAGCACATTAGCATACGAGCCATAAAGCACTCTCCTTTAATACATCTCATTAAATCTTATTAAACAGTTGTATGAAACTTGAAATGAGAGCTTAATACTTTTAAGCAAGGCAATAAATCCCAATTAACTACATTATGACGAGAGGACAGTTTTGAATGTTAACAATAACGATTAACTTTGCAAGACGTATTTTTCTGAATGAAGTTGGCACTGTGTTAAATTCACGTGTTTTTTTTTTTCAATAAGTTTTAGTAAAAGCTTTCAAACATTAATTGAATGAAATATATAGAATTATAAAATTTCTAAATGTATAATTAACTATTAAATAAATAAAAAGCTTTTATTCTTTTTTTTTTTTATTATAATTCTCCATTGATTCTAATTTTCTATTTAAAATTTTATTAAACTATATTAATATAATTTTAATTAATACAATGTTCATTAAATTGTCCATAATAATATAGATTAATATAAATAATTAATATAAATATTTTTATTAATTATTTATATTATTCTGGATAATTATTTTATTAAAAGACAATGTTGAAACACTCATTTTTGGACACTATTTTAAGTCATAAAAACTCACATGGAAAAAAAAATTGAAGAAAATTCTGTATTTGGCAAATTTGTATTTTTACATTGAGCAATACCTATTGGTGTAATATTTTAATAACATAAGACCCAAAAAACCTTTTATAACAAAGATCTTGTAGGAATAAATGATTTCAATTATAAATTAAAACAAAGTACACCGAATTAAATATGTAATTGTCAATTAATTACATATTAACTGGATAAGTTTTGTAAGAATTTTACATTATTTAATAGCATAAAAATGCAAATTTGATTAACCTAAACTGGTTAAATTGTTATTAATATTTTTTTCTATTTTTTTCTATTAATAGATATTTTTCTATATATAATAAAATAGTTAACCTATTATTATAAAGAGTTTTTTTAAGAGTTAAATTTTAGTTTAAAGTTTAAATAATTTTAAGTTAGTTTTTTTAAAAGTTTTCCAGAGTAATTTTTTATTAAGGGTTTTTAAATAACATTATTGAATTGTGATAAAGTTTATTAACATTAATTGAATTGTGATATAATTTAAACAATATCACAATTCAATTAATTTCTTCTTTCAACAAATTGTGTACTAAATACTATGGTTTATATGCTTTATATAAAAATTTATTTTCTATAAATTTTCTTTAACTAAAAAGTGGGCTTTAAAACTTTCCCTTTTACATGCTCACAAGGCAATTATCAACCTTATTTGGATAAAGGTGTTTAAATGAACTCGTTACATTTCATTTATGCAGTTTTTATAGATTAAAAGCTAAAAATCTAACAGAATCAATCAAATAAATATTAATAATTCCTTTTAAAATTAAATCAACAAGAATAATTTAACATTTGTGAAAACACAGCATAGATAGAATAATTCTTATAAGAAATTTTTTTGTTTGGTTTTTACTCATTTCTTTCCAGTTTTTACAGATTTCTTGGACAACAAGTTTTATTTTGTCTTGTTTTTGTTTATTTTGTGTTCTTTTTTGGTCTGCCAATGCAGTAATTTGTTCTACCTATTGATATTTATATGTATTATCGTATATTATGTTCCATTATATAATATCAATTCTTGTGTAAAACCCTGGCAAATTACTCTGGAAACTTTCAAAAGACTAGCAAACAAACTAAAATTTAACTCTTAAAAAAACTTCACATAATATTAATAGGTTAATATTTTATTATAGAAAATATTTATTAATAGAAAAATATTAATAACTAATTTAACCAGTTGGAATACACGACCTGCTACATTGTAAGCTCAAAATTATTACAAAACTATCCAGTGTATGTAATTAATTGACAGTTACAATTCGATAGTGCTTGACAATTGCGTCGTTGTTCCTAACGTTATAAAGGTTTTTAGTCTTTTATGTTGACATTACACCAATAGGTAACAACTCAATGTAAAACCTGTTGTAGGCGATTTTCTTCGATTTTCCATGTATGCTTTTTATGACAAAACAGTGTCCCAAAACAGTGTTTCAACATTGTCTTTAATAATTATCAGAATAATATAAATAATTAATAAAAATATTATATTATTATTTATATTAATCTATATTATTATGGACGAACTAATAGTATCATTAATTAAAATTGCTATTAATATAGTTTAATAAAATTTAAATAGAAAAATTGATCAATGAATTACAATAAAAAAGAATAAAAGCTTTTATTATTTGATAGTTATTATACATTTAAATTTATAATTCTATATATTTCATTCCAGTGTTAATGTTTGCTTTACTAAAACATTGAGAAAAACACATGGTTCTTTACAGTGCCAACTCGTTCAGAGAATTACGTCTTCTGAGATTAAGCGTTCAAAACTGTCCTCTCGTCACCAATAACAGTTGTGCGCTAGCTCCAAAACTGCTGCTCCCGGACTCGCCTGGCTTTGTTGTAACTAAGGCATGGATGTGGTGCTTTCCACCTCAAGCTGCAGTATCTGTGTGCTCATTTGAAGGCAGAGCTGGGCTGGTTGCCCAGGCTGGGTGAAGTCCGCTGTTATTGGGATTTTTGTCTGATGAAGTGAGTGTTTATTTTCATAGTAATCTTGGGGATTTGGATAATATTTCATTTATCTGCTGCATCGTGGGAGTTACCATCAGTAATTTCTGCATAAGTGTGGTTCAACCCATCTTTCTGCACAGTGAGGAGCAGCCCTCCCATTTTTCTTTGCATTATGCCCAGTTTAAACTTGACTGTTGTGCATAACATGATAGCACAGCTAGCCCAGCCTGCTGAGAATTCGAACAACCTTTCGGTCTATAATCTGACACGCCTGACGTGGGAGTTACCATCAGAAATTTTTGCAATAAATTATTGATTCAACACGTCTTTCTGCATTGGGCAATGCTTTTATATAACTGAACTGTGTTTGTGGACACTGTTATGCCTGGTCATTTAGGCAAGCAATTCAGACTCAATCTAGCCAGGCAATTTTTCAGTTAGCGGAGCTACTTCTCTTAGATGATGGAGATTACCATCAGAAATTTCTTTTACTCAGTGGATTCAACCAGCCTCTTTCACTGCATTGGCAGCTCTTCGAAAAATTGTATGATCTCCCTTTTACCACGTGCATTTTCAATTTGGGTACATTATTTAATGTTTTATATTGCTTGTGAGTGTTTTATTTTCCTTGAGTATACTGAGGATTTAGATGTCGCTTGGATTGATTTTCAGTTATAAATTCTCCACTTCAGAAATGATGATTTCTCATCAGAGAATTTCTCTATCGTTATTGGCATATAACACATCTTACGTCTTCTGACATTGCTTGCATTTAATCTTTTGGACTTGATGACTATGACTTAGATGATGATCTATCGAAAAGATCTTGGACCTCACTCATTATCTTTGAGTTTGAATGTGTTTCCGCATCAATGATGGGGGATTACCATCAGTGGATTTCTTCACTCATTTATTTGTCTACACGCCTTTTTCCCCATTGGGCATCAACTCGAAAACTATTTTATGATCACTTTTCCTCCAGCCCGCGACTGGCTTTTCAATCTTTAAAGTTTTGGTGACCAACACAGATGTTTGTGAGGAATGACGACACAGGGTAATTTTAGATATCTGAATATGGGTGGCTCTAAATTTGAGTTAATTTTTCAGCTATAATCTACTTCAAAGAAGGTGAAAGTTCCAATCAGTGGTTTCTTTATAAGGGTCGGCACATTTTTCTACATTGGACATCTTCCGAAAATTTGTATTATCACTTTTTGTCGTACTCCAGCCTGAGTTCTTGCCATGGCTCTGCAACTCAGTAAAATCTGTATGACTACTGGATTCTTACGGGCTAATATTTTAAGGCACAGCTCATTTAGACAAACCTATTGTATTTTGAAATAAATTTTATTTAAAGAGCATCAGGGGAAATACTGTGTCCAACAAGGCTAATATGAAGAAGGGCTGGTTATTATTACTAAATAAATATCATTATAATTAAAATTATAATATAATAGCCAGTTCTTAGAATTAAACAAACATTTATCTGGGCTTTAAAAAACATTTTGACCACAGTAAAATTATGATTTACAATAAAAAAATACATGAAAATATAAATTTCCAATAACATTTGCATTTTGCTGCGGAGGCACCTTTGTCTGGGTGAAGCTATTCAGATATTGGCGCACCATGTCCAAACTGACTGTCTGTGTGGCGAGCTCACGTGAGCAGTGCAGCGCAGCCACCTTTTTAAGCCATCAGATTTCAGAGATGCATTACACACGACTCTGAAGCCTCACCGACTGCCTCCTTTCCGTACAATTCTGACCAGTTCACTCTCTCCCTTCATATAATCTTGTTCAGTCGTTCATAAAACCACATTTCATTCGCTCTTGAGTTCAAACTGCGCGTAACTGTGGTGGATGACATGATGGCTCGTTTTGTCATGAGATTCTGAGTGAAATTGATTAATTTCAGGTTTTGTACTCTGATGGCAGATGGCTCAAATGGCAGAGAATTTCCGCTTTCATTAACAAATGAATTTTTTCTGTATACCGAATGGGAAAAAAGTAAGTGCTTAATTTTGCTGTATTGACTGTTTATCGACGAAGGATCTTAAACCTATGAAAACGCTAATCACGTTTCAAGTTCGAGCCTGCTGGCGACATCCATCGTGCTAGTTCGGGATCACGACCAAGCAAGATTACCGTTTAACATAAGCATTGCGCAATTGATTTAAGCCACAAATCAAATCAGGCCAACCTTAATTTATATGTATTATGTCAGATATTTTCCTAAACCACAGCTCATTGTTATTTGTGAATTATTATAACCACCACTTATCACCCGTGCATAAAATGTGGCAATTTAGTATTTTCGTATGTCTGCATTCGGTTGACGGGCCTGGTGACCGGTGACAGAGCCTGTCTGGGTTTCGACTGAGTCCCCCATGTTGATCTGAGTTCGGAATCAGCGGCTGGATCCCAGCTCTGGCGCTGGGTGACGCCCAGGCTGCGAGCCCTGTCCCATCGGCAGAGCTATCGAACTCTCACACGAGGTGCTCCATCTGGCACCCTTCACTAGCGAGCCACGCACATCCCAACAAGTGACAACAACGATGATTTCTTAGAGCGGACAATAGAAAAGGGTGCAAGAGGAGTGGCTTTAAGATGCTGACAATATCACTTTAATAAAAGGTATACATGAAAGATTATTAGTAAAGGTAAGTGTTAAATAAAATTTAAAGGATTTTAATTAGTGGTGAAAATGTTACAGAATTAAACACAGTTATATTCTGGTTACAAAAGTACAGTGACACAATTAGTATGAATTTCAACAAAAACAATACATGTTTCAAAAGATAAAATATATGTAACTGGAAATAAGCTGCCTTTCAATTCATTGTGCTTGCTCTCCTGTATATCTTCTTCAAGCTTCAGTCATTCATGTGCCCTTTTATTCATCCTTCCAGGTTCAAATAGATTTCTTTAACTACAGCAGTGAGATGACACTGGTCCATATTCGTTAATTCATTCATTTTAACACATTTAATTACATGTATCTATCAATAACAGATAAGTTAAAATGAATGTATTATAAGAGACTTCTGCAATGGGAAATAAAGTGGGACTGACTTTAAATTATTTTTATATTACTGTTATGCGAAACTTTGTCAGACACTATTCAGCGCCAAACTGGGCGACTCTTGTGAACAACCGAGCTTCCATGATGAGCCCGGTCACAGTCTTGTCACCTTTGAGAGTATCTGGAACACAGAATCGCATTACTGCATTTCTAAAGCCTCTCCCTTGCTGAATCCTTTTCTTTCCTCTTAAAACTGAAGATACAAATCTCAGGAAGAAATAAGAGTTCACATCATTGTATCAAATCAAGTCTTTTATAATACCAGATTCATGGCTGTCCTGAAGGAAAAAAGAATTTGTGCAGCTAGTATTCAAGATTCGTGTTTCGGCAAATCTCTGTTGTTTTAAATTTGAATAATCAATAAAGTGTGGAGGTTAAATATTTACAATTTAAATCAAGAGTAAAGCTAAAAATTTTCAACAGTCGAAATCAAACTTCAAAAAATATGACAAACGTCAAGATTCAGTGTATTACATGATACATTTAAAATAAATCACTTCCATATTCAAGAAAGTTCAGAGATGAAGATATAAAAACTAATCATAAAACATTAATTAACAATATAATATAAATTATTTCATATCTTCCAAAGCACGGTATGTGCAGCACCCATGTTAAAATTTGAATGCTGTAGCCCAAATTACAAATGTCAGGCCACTGCATGTTTTAAACTTTTGTGTCTGTTATCATGACAATATTGAATAACGCACTGACAATTGTCAATATTTTAAAGGCCTGCATGAAGTTTTTCATGTTTTTAGGGCTTTGCATGTTATAAAACTCATGATAAATATTAAATGTGTCTCAATTTTATAAAGAAGGCTTGTGATCTTTCCCACGTTTTAAGTTTGTATGCATCTTGAGGCTCGTGAGTGCCGCTGACAACACAGAATGCCTTGACCTATGTTGTGTTATAAAACCATGTGTTACATTTAGGCACCTGTTGTCATGAGGCGGCTATTTTTATAAATTTTATTTTGTTAAAAGTAATTTTTACTCGACCCTATTATCATTAAAATGTCCAGTAATGAAATAATGGAAAAATGGAGTATCAGGATTTCTTTTCATTAACAATTTCCATGTTTTACAATGACCTTTAATGCATTTACTAGATAAGACATCCTCAAGTAACAATTGAATGCTTCACACAATTTCATTCAATTTTTCATCAGTCAGCTATCAGCTAACTGGGTGGGCTGAAAGTTTGTAACTGACACACAGATGGCGCTACTAGTATTAAATCCATATGATTTTAGTTAACCTAACGTTCAAAAGACGCGTGTATAAATTTGACAGCTGTTGCCGTACTGTATGTGAGTTATAGCATATTTAATGAAGTAATTTTGTTAGTTTGAAAAAATGATCAAAACGGAATTTTACAGTAATATTAATAAAGCATTGCTTTTGGCGAAAAAAAATACTACTGAAGCCAAGGCATGGCTTGATAAACATTATTCGGACTTTTCACCAGAAAAATCAACCGTAGAAAGTGGTTTGATAAATTTAAACAAGGCGAAATGAACACCGAGGACCGATGCGCTGTGGACGCCTCAAAGAGGCTGTTACCGACGAAAACATCAAAGTCCACAAAATAATTTCTGATAACCATAAAAGTGGGGTTGATTCAGATAGCTGAAACCCTAAAGTATCAAAGGAATGTGTTGGACATATCCTGAATGAATATTTGGATGTGCGGCTCTGTTCAAAGTGGTGCCGCGCAGAGCTAAAACCGACTAAACAACAACAAGTGATGATTCTAAGTAGTGTTTGGCTGTTCAATCATGTAAAATCGAATTTTGCTTCGATAATAATGACAATGGATGAAACATGACTCCATAATTGCACACCGGAGTCTAATCGAACAATCAGCTAGTGGACTACACGTGATGAACACTAAAAATGCTATAACTTCCCTAAAAAATGCTATAACTCACATACTAATAGTGCAACAACTGTCAAATTTATACACGTGTCTTTTGAAGGTTAGGGCTAACTAAAAATCATATGGATTTAATACTAGTAGCGCCATCTATCTTATTCAACCTAGGCATTCCAGCCCCCACTTATTTATCTCTCATTTTTGCTAGTACGATATATGAATGCAAATAATATCCTAACATCAACATCATAATTATGATGAACCATCATAAATGAAAGATGCCCTAATAATGACCAGGGATCATTATTAAGTTCTGTTATTATATAAGCTGAACATGTACCAACCACCGCCGCGTTCCTGCCTCCACCACGCCTGCCACGCCACGCGCCAGCCCAGCCAGCCCCAGATAACGAAAAAAGAAAAGAAAAAACAAAAGAACATATATAACCTGCATATATAACAAAGACAAACAAAGAAACAAATATAGAAACAAGCTAACTATATAAAATGAAAACAGCAAATATATAACTGATAACATATAAAGCATCACGCAAAAAAAAACAAGCAAATATATATAAAACAAAGC
>BPLR01005669.1:0-26078 GCA_021605095.1 Caerostris extrusa | reverse complement strand
TGAGAGTGTGATCGACCACAATGCACAGAGATCAAGTAATCAAAGGGCACGAGAGATAATCGAACAGATTGAACAGTTTTCTTTCGAATTTTTACTTCTACTTGTCCTCATCGCTATTGTTTCTTCTCAACAAAACACGTACCAAAGTTATCGGCTGAAACAGGATTCTATTTGCAAAACAAGTAATATAAAAAAAAAAAAAAATTTAAAAAGTCACTTTCTACTTTTTTCACTCTATTGCAAAAAGTCCTTTATAAATAATTTTCATTCATTTTCTTTCAAGTTTATCTGTTTATCTATGGGTAGATATATACAACTTAAATCTAAAAAATTAAAATGAATGAATTAAATTTAATTACTGAATTAATATTTGAAAAAACTGTATCCACATCCGGTGCCATCCACTACAAGTTCCAAAAAAAAATGTATCGAATGTGAGTGGATGAATAAAAGTATTTTATGAACGATTGAAAATATGAACAAGATATAGATAGGAGAGTGTGAGCTAATAGAAGGAATTGATAAAGGGTAATTTTCATTACAAACTTCACATATAACTATACATCCAATCTAATTTTAGCCTTAGAAATATCAATCTTGACCTTGAAAGAGCCCTCTCTGGAACAGGCGGCCTGGTGGCGAAGTGGCTAGCGCTATGACCTTTGGTATCCCAGGCTTCAGGTTCGAATCTTGGCGGTGGCATGGATGTTTGGGAGTGGTTCGGAATCCACTTTAAACCGTAGGTCCCCGGTCTGCTTAGCCCTCATGTGCACAAGGTGACCGTAGAGCGACAAACCAATCCAAACCAAATCTTTTAAAAAAGAGATGTTGACATTAAAAAGAGCACAGTTGCGTTAACGAGCCTTTTTTATGGATAGCGAAAAATCCATTAAGTCAATCCAGAAACTGTTTTTACTCCAAACAAAAAAAACTTTATTCACCCTGTTTTCAATTCAATAAGCTGACCATGAAAGGCGAACGCAGGAGCCACACCACAAAGAGCCGAGACGGTTTAGACGCAACTTCTTAATTATTAACCGGAGTCCGCTATAAAAATAACTGTTATTTTTCCAAATTTTTAGGATTTCACGTTAAAGAGATAATTCAATTGTGTCCTTTAATTATACAGCCAGCAGCAAACACAGCAACTGTTTTAATAGCAAAAGCTATTTCCCACCGAGGCGTTGACCAATCACTAGCCTCACAGAGTTCGCCGAAACAGGTTGAAATCCACCGCTTCGAGTTGATAACTTTCAGCTCAAGCTGCGTCATGTGACTTGGACTGAGTCAATAGTAGATTTGTCATCTAGTAGAAGTAACTGGAACTTCACTAGGTTTGGTTTGTCGCTCTACGGTCATCTTGCGCACACTTTAGGCTTAACAGACCAGGACCTACAGTTTAAAGTGGATTCCAAACCACTACAACAAACATCCATGGCACCGCCGGGACTCGAACCCGGAACCTGTGGTACCGAGCGCTAGCCGCTCGGCCATTCAAGCCCCGGAACTTCACTAGGCGTAAAGCGATGTCTGACGCTTCGGTGTGAACGGGTCGAAAAAAAATTTTCTTCCCTGCCGCGTGACGCGTCGCCGCCCCACGCCTCGGTGGGAACGAGCCTTAAGTGAGTGTTAAGAGACTTTTCCCAGCTCTAATGCTTTTCAAAAGCTTTCTTGATCCACCATGAAAGATGTTATAAAAGCTCGTCTATTATTGAGAAGAAAAAAAACAAACAATAATTCAATGTATTAAAAAATAGAGCACCTTTGTGATTAAAATGTAATATTTTCTCAAGCTATTCAATAAAACATCCTTGCATACAGTTATTTTAATAGGATATATATGTATTTTTGCAAGCAAATTAAGAGAACAAGAATATCTTTCAAGGCAGTGCTGCCAAAACTACACATTTAAAATTGTAAAAAAAAAACTTTCTTAAGCAGAAAATTGTTTTTATAGATATAGCAGTCCAATAAAAGCCATTGAGTTTATTTTACACAATCTTCTAAATCCATTAGTTAAGATCACAACATAAAATGTAGAGTCAGGACCGAATTTTTTTTTTTTTTTTACTCATTCCTCACTCCTGATTGTTGTAGAGGAATGTTACATTTTTAAAAAAAAATAGGAGAGTTTTCTAGAGACAGAAAGTAAATAAAGAATCCACTTTTCGATAACGCTATAGACAAATGTATATATATTACTACTGTGTCCAAAAGTAAGAGCAGTTTTCAATTTAAATTTGCCGGGCATACGGTTTTTCAATTTTTTTTTTTTTCTTTCTTTTTTTAGGTTGTTGGCCCTGTCCTTGACATCTGCGTGAAATTTGACGCCAAAATATTCATTAGCGTTTGAGTTACGCTTGGCTTAAGTTTTGGTGCTTGCAAACCGTCGATTTACAATTGGAGACCTTACTGATTATGTTGGAATTTCAAAAGGGTCGATCAATTCCATTGTGGGCCTCAAATCTTGATTGGTACCGAAAACACTGAATGTGCCAGCTTATACTGCATTGATTCTTCGTGACTGTTTCGCCAGAAATGAAACCCATATCGTTCCGCAATCACCATATTCACCTAATTTAGCAACGTGCTACTTTCTGGCTATTCCCTAAACCCAAAGAATACTCCGGGGACACCATTTTGAGTCGATTAAAGATATATTTCAAAAATCGCCGGAATCAGTTTTAGCGTCTTACAAAACCAAGCGTAACTCAAACAACTAATGAATATTTTGACGTCAAATTTCACACAGATGTCAAGGACGGTGCCAACAACCTAAAAAAAAAAAAAAAAAAAAAAAAAAAAAAAAATTATTGAAAAACCGTATGCCCGGGAAATTTAAATTGAAAACTGTTCTTACTTTTGGACACAGTATTATTATTATTTAGCCAAAGAAACTGAAACTGCAAGCTCTCGAAAGCGCACTTGATATAAACACGCGCGAGTTCCATTAGTAACCATGGAGCCGGCAGTTTGTTTGTCACGAGCCACTCATTCCAAAGGCACGAATTCCCTTTCCAAATGGCAATGCTTGTCCTGTTTGCGTTCCTGAATTAAATGACTTAATAGATAATTTATTTTGTGCGGCGTTTTCAAACTCTTAGCCATGATCGAGTTTTGGCGAGCGTAGACAGGTTTGGTTCGCTTTGTCCCTCTACGGTGATCTTGTGCACACTTTAGGCTAAACAGACCGGGACATACAGTATAACGTGGATTCAGAACCACTTATAAACATCCATGCCACTGCCAGGATTCGAACATGAAGCCTGGGATACCAGAGCGCTAGCCATTTGAGCGTAGACAGGGAGCTTTCTCATCGAAACACTCCTCGGGGATAATTTTTTCAATTCCTTCTATTATCCCACACTCTCCCTATATACCCTATCTTGTTCTCCTACGTATATCTTGTTCAAATTTCCAATCGTTCATAAAATACTTCTTATTTATCCACTCAAGTTCAAATATATTTTTAAACTTGTAGTGGATGACACTGGATGTGAATACAGTTTTTTCAAATATTAATTCATTCATTAATTTTAGTTATTTTTTAGATTTAAGTTGCATGTATCTACCAATAGATGACGCCAGATAAACTTGAAAAAAAAAATAATTAATGATAATTATTTATAAAGGACTTTCTGCAATAGAGTGAAAAAAAGTAGGAATTGAATTACAAATTTTTAGATGCATTTTCTGATGAAATGCATCTTTTGAAATAATGAATATTCATTCCATTATAAATGTAAGCCGGAACAAGAGCACAACAGCTGAGGTTTGAATCTGCTTTCGGAAACTCGATGGGACACCATGTTCAAAGAGTCAGGACGCTTTTAGGGATATATCTCCCATATGACAGACAAATGCGAGCCAATTATCTTGGAAGGCGATACCTTCCCTTCAACGATTGGCGATTGAGTGGAACACAGGATCCAACCCTACAGCAGCTAGCACCGAGGTTGCTAGTTTATAAATCTAAAAAAAAAAAAAAAAAAAAATTAAAATTAATGAATTAAATTTAATTACTGAATTAATGTTTGAAAAAATTGCCTTAACATCCAGTGTCATCCACTGCAGGTTAAAAAAAGAAAAGTGGATGAATAAAAAGTATTTTATGAACGATTGTAAATTTGGACAAGATATATATAAGGAGAGTGTGAGCTAATAGAAGGAATTGAAAAAGGTTCATATTTTTCAACTGTAAATAAAAAGTATTTATACTTACCAATATTTGCATTTATATATTAATAAATTTTACTCTCAAACTAATTATTAAATAGAATATTCCTTTAAATGAATTTTTGTAATGTTTTATTGCATTTTTATACAAAATGATCAGAATTCTAAACAAATTTACATTTCTTATATCCATCTATCTTGACTAAGCACATAGTTCAATAAATGTATGACTCGAGAACGAGGATTTTCGGAATGTCCAGAATAGCTTCGTAATATGTTTACGTTACTTAAATGAATGCGCTCAAGGAAAAAGTGCCAAGGCGCGTTAAAGCGAAAAGGACGGGAGATGTTTGCCCCAACTTTCTGTTCTTATTTAAAAGGAACAGAAAGTTGGGCGGCCTATTTTATTATTACTCTATGGATCTAACAATGTTCAACAACAAAGAATGACAAGATAATTCTAAAATTCGATACTCCCTAATTACAAATAAAGTAGAACCTAGATAAGTCAAAAACCTCCCAAACCCGAAAAATTTTTTTTTGTTCCCTTCCCTTCAAGCCCCAAAACCTCCATTATTCGAAATCTCAACCCTCTATAAGTCGAAATAATGAGTCAATCCCCACAAGCCATTTTGGTACATATTTTCCCTACGTAACTCGAAAAAAAAAAAAAAAAAAAAAAAAAATTGGACCACTGTATCTGGAAGATTAGCAATGTTTGATTTTACAACCCAATCATTTGAAACTAATTACCTCTATAGCTCGAAGAAAAATAAGTTACCGACTTTAAGGATTTGCCGACAATGCACGTCATTCTTTCTGAGAAAACAATGTATGAGTGTACAGTAAATAGAATAATCAATTCTATGAAATACTCTAATTATATAATTTTTAATTATATTATTATTGTTATTGATTTCCTTTGAACTCTAACAAATAAACATGTTCATTACCTCTGTAACTTGACCCCTGTTTTAAAGCATCAAACTCCATTAAAGAGATAGAAAAAAACAACAACAACAACAATAAACTCTCTGGCCACGTCAAATTATTGAGTCTGAATAGTTTTAAAGGGGAATCCCAAAGATAAATCACACTAGACACAAAATGAGAAGACACGAACATTCTGAACCTGTATAATTAGAGCTGGCATTAAATAGAGCATTCTAGCAACTACATAATCAAAATTCATACAATTAATTGAATATTCTTGTATAGAGAAAAAAAAAATTCCTTTATCCCGTGCTTCAGCCTCAACGTCCATTCTTATTGGAAATTTTTATTTTGCACAGAGAAAGGAAGCGACAGTTTTAGGTTTTCTTTTATTGGACAGCCCAACACTGCCATTTAGGCTTTTTTTCCTGCCAAGATCTTTGAAAATGGCAGTCATTGAAAGTATGTCGACAGTTTTAATTTATTTTTCTCCTTTATACATTTAAGTATCTTTTGGCTCAAAAACTTCATATCAGCTATTTTAAATAAATAAATAAATACAAACAGTAAAGATAACGACCTAATCTTAAAGTCGTTATCTTACTGTTACTGTTTGTATTTGTTTATTTCAGAAAAAAAGCTATGCATTTTCATTATCCTCTACACAGAGATTTAATGGTAATCTCACAATCGCATAGTAAGAATGTTTGTCTTCGTCAAGAGGTAACAATGCTATCGGCTCACAACATAATATTATGATAAAATAATAACACATTATACTGGACATGCCGAAAAGTTCGTCATTTTTTTTTTTTTTTTTTTCCAAAAAATGACATACTATATTGTTTTTGTAATAGTTTACGCAAGATTCACTTCGAATTAGGGAAAGTGGGTTAAAAATACGGATCTCTATAGGAAATATATGAGAGGTATCATGCAGAACAAAGCGCCGTAGTAAAATCCAGGGTTCCAACTACGCACATGCGCAATCCTAACATGCATATTTCCATAACACCACCCGCTTATTTATAATATATGAAGAAAATTTGAATTATTATTATTTTTTAAATTATAAAAAATAATTTCAAAAAACAAATTAAAAGGAGCAGGTAAATTTTAAAATAAAATTAAATAATCGGCTGGGTCGATAAAAGGTTATCCATAAAATTTAGAATTGAATGTAACAACAAATCGCATAGCAACAATTTTAAAAAATAAAAAAACCTATAGAATTCCTAACGATTTTCTTGAAAAATCTCAGTTTCACTTGAAATAACATTATCTTTGCTTTCACCGAACGATCTTTTATAACATTTAATTATTAGCTCGTGAAAGAAATTTTAAATATTATGTCTAAAAGTGTGTGAAAGAAATTTAAATCAAGAAATAAAGAATAGCTCATAAAAGACATTTAAATAAACCAATAAAAAATAGCTCGTGAAAGAAATTTAAATAAACCAATAAGAATAACTCGGGAAAGAAATTTAAATGAACCTATAAGAATAGCCCGTGAAAGAAATTTAAATAAATCAATAAAGAATAGCCCCTGAAAGAAATTTAAATGAACACATACAAATATCTCGTGAAAGCAATTTAAATAAACCAATAAGATTATTTCATGAAAGCAATTTATATTAATTGATAAGAATAGCCCGTAAATTTTTTTTTTTTTTTTTTAAATAAATCAATAAATAATAGCTAGTGAAAGAAATTTAAATGAACCAAAAAAGAATAACTCGTGAAAGACATTTAAATTAACCAATAAAGAATAGGCTATGAAAGAAATTTTAATGAACCAATAAAGAATAGCTCGTGAAAGAAATTTAAATAAATCAATAAGAATAGCTCGTAAAAGAAATTTAAATAAGCCAATAAGAATATTTCGTGAAAGTAATTTAAAGTGACTAATAAGAATAGTCCATGAAAGAGATTTAAAATATATATTAATATATTAACCAATTCGAAACGTTGAAAGTAAAGGA
The DNA here is from genome assembly GCA_021605095.1 of Caerostris extrusa. Lineage (NCBI taxonomy): Eukaryota > Metazoa > Arthropoda > Arachnida > Araneae > Araneidae > Caerostris > Caerostris extrusa. The sequence goes on along the minus strand of BPLR01005669.1, from coordinate 18,987 downwards.
CACAAAAATTGACCAAGGAAACGAAAAACTCATCTCTCGAAAACAAAACCCATCACTTTATGGCTAAAAATTAAACTATCTTAGCCATTCCCATAGAGCAGGGATGGGCAAACTCCGGCCCGCGGATATAATTTTCTTTAAATTTGCCTAGAATTGGATATTTTTAAGATGCATTTCAATGTAAATTATGAAGCAGATTGTTGAATTCATTGAGTTGCAATCTAACAATCATCTCAAACAGTTGTTTCTAAATATGTCAAAGTTAAGAGTTTTACAAATCATTATCGAAAATAAGTTCCCCAAATTTCATATCTCACTCCCAGATAATCAGTGCTATGTTTGGTTCATCTTAAATATGCGAACAAGTGTTTTCAACTATGAACCTTAGAAAGAATTATTTCAAGTAGACTGACAGATGAGCATTTAGCCTCGTTCCTTAGAATCGGTCCATCTCACTTCGAACCTCACTATAAGGAACTTTTAAAAACGAAATCGCAGTTTCCTTCATCTCATTAACATATTTAAATTGTAATACTTGTATATTGTTTTTAAAACTTTAGAAAAATTTATCTTGGCCCGCCAAACTTCCCCCCGATTTTTGGCCAACGACCAAAAAGTTTGCCCATCCCTGTTTTAGAACATTCAAGTATTAGCTCGTGAAAGATATTTGAAATATTATGTCTAAAAAAGTTCGTGAAAGAAATTTAAATAAACCACTAAGACAAGCTCGTGAAAGGAATTTAAATAAACGAATAAGAATATTTCGTAAAAGCAATTTAAATAAACCAATAAGAATATCCCATGAAAGAAATTTAAATAAATCAATAAAATATAGCTTGTGATATATATTATATCATGTATAGCTTGTGATATTATAGAATAACTCGTGAAATTTAAATAAATCAATAAGAATATCCCCTGAAAGAAATTTAAATAAACCAATAAGAATATCCCATGAAAGAAATTTAAATAAACCAACAAAGTATAGCTCGTGAAAGAAATTTAAATAAACCAATAAGAATTTCCCATGAAAGAAATTTAAATAAATTAATAAGAATATCCCATGAAAGAAATTTAAATAAACCAACAAAGTATAGCTCGTGAAAGAAATTTAAATAAACCTATAAGAATATCCCATGAAAGAAATTTAAATAAACTAATAAGAATAGCCCATGAAAGAAATTTAAATAAATCAATAAAATATAGCTCGTATAAAGTATAGTTTAAACTATTTTCTTATTGGTTTATTTAAAGAATATCCCATGAAATAAATTAAAAACAAATATTAATCAAATCGGAACGTTGAAAGTAGTCAAGGACATAAAAACTGACCAAAGAAACGAAAAACTCCACTCTTGGAAACAATACCCATCATTTTATGGCTAAAAATTAAACTATCTTAACCATTCCCACAGAGAAACCGACGATTTCAATCTCGGTCAATAGATGGCGCTGCGGAGAGTGAGTGAAGGGCAACATGGAATCCAGACGCTTCCTTATGCAGAGATGACACAAAGATTTCGAAAGAACGTGCACAGGATGGCACGTAGGCGACGCTAGGAAACGACAAGGCAGGCCAGAAATAAAAAGGGGAATATTCGGAAAAAGTCGGGACCCGGACATCCGGATCCGACGCGGAAATTGCATGCCTCGCTCGCAAAATAAATCTCAGAGGGGAAAAAACATGCATTTATTTCAGTTTCGTGTATCTCTGAAGATCCACCTGAAATCGCGATCTCTTTTGTAACCGCAGAGGTTTGATTTGGTTTGTCGCTCTACGCGAACTTGTACACACATCAGGCTAAACAGATCGGGACCTACAGTTTAAGTGTATTCCGAACCCCTCACAAACATCCATGCCACCGCCAGGATTCGAACCTGAGATAACCACAGAGGAGTCAGTAGCTTTGAAGGCTCTTCAGTGCCCGATCCCACCGAGTGTCAACACAGAGTACACCAACGATAAATCGGCCTAAATGGTCGAGTGGCTAGGAGCTCAGTACCACAGGTTTTGGGTTCCAGTGCCGGCGGCGCCATGGATGTTTGTAGTGGTTCGGAATCCACTTTGCCGTAGGTCCCGGTCTCATATGGCTGTAAGTGCGTCACGGAGCAAAAGTCAGACTTCTACCTACGAGTGCTCCATCACAACAGAAGCTGCACCCCTCTTCCCTCCATCCATGAGTATATCACTCATGGGATGCCCGTCCCGCACTTTAGGACACTAAGGATTAGTCAACAACAACCAACGATAAATCATTCTAGATAAAAAGAAATGTACACATCGAACTTGTTTACGTACATTCTGAACATGGGCAGACGATATCGCTAAGCACTTCGTCATTCCAACATCGACAAAATTAAAATTCACACATCGAAGTGGAATTTTCTTGTACTGATAAAAAACACAACGCAAAAGAAAAACGAACACTGTACAGTGACAGCTACAGTTAAGTTGTGATTACCAGCGCTGGATTTAGATGAAAAGAGGCCGTAGGCTATTCCACTTAGGAGGCCCTTTCACCTTCCAGTTTTTAAGTTTGTAAATGACATGAGAGATAATAAAATACATCATTACTGGGATAGATATCAATATATTAAATGAAACATGTTGTGATTTGTACTACGCCGAAAGCGTTGATCTTAACTAATACATTTTTATGTCTGCTTATGAGTCATAAGTGTAGAATTTCTCCTTATTTTCGACTCGGTATTTTAGTGTTTTTAGAATAGTGTCATTTTAATTTTGCTAACCATTTGAATGTAGGCCCCTCTTGATCTTGAGGCCCTAGGCTGAAGCCTTAGCCTGTAGCCGGCCCTGGTGATCACTTAATAGTAATATAACTGAGCGGACATGTGGGTTGTCAGTTTGGGGCAAACATAATCCTCACGTGACTTTTACTTTGTAGCGATGATAGCTTGGCAACCCTCTTTGCGGTTGGCGAGAAGGGAGAAAAAGATTCACTATCCTGCAACGATTTTCAAACGATAGGGTTCATTTTTGAGCTGTCAATAAATGTAAATTTAATTTTTACAAATATTTGGCATTTGTATTCTATCAACAGGTAATATAAAAAAATATATTTGAAGTCATTCCTACTTATTTCAACAAACAAAAATTTTATTTCAGTTACTTTTTATTAAATAATTACAATTAATATAAATATGTATATACATATGACAGAATCACAATACTAAGTAGCAAAATAGAAAGCGAATTTCCTTGCAAATTTTTTTTCCCATATAAAACTAAAATGATTTAATTAAATTTAATTACTGAATTAATATTTGAAAAAACTGCATTAGCATCCAGTGTCATCCACTACAAGTTGTATGTATGTATTTGAACTTGAGTGGGTAATAAAAAAAGTATTTTATGAACGATTGAATAAATTTTCTTGTGCATTGTTATCTGTCCAAAATGATTCAAAAAATAAAATATGCATTTATATGAACTTTTCGTACTACTTGATTATATTTCATACAAAATGATCAGAGCTATAAACAAGATAGTGCATCCATCCTGTTTCTTGTATAAGCACATAGCTAAGTAAATGTAGAACTGGAAGAATCACTTCACAACATGTTTGTGTTTCTTAAATATATACATATATATATTTCTAATGCAGCTGATAAGATTAGACTGTGATCTTTTATGCCATAAGGGCTGAATCGACATTATTCACTTAGCATTACCCAGTGGGCGCGTGTAGCTTGAGGATAAGCTATGGACGCGGAGTAACAATGCCCCCGCAACGCTCTACGATCTTATTAGACTGGGACCTACGGTTTACAGTGGATCCCGTACCACTACAAACATCCATAGCACCACCGGGACTCATACTCGAACGCCAACCACTCGGCCATCAGGTCCCTTTTTAAATATATGTGCGATAGAAAAGGAGCCAAGCGGCGATACAGCGCCAATTCTAGTACGAAGAGGACGGGAGATGTTTGCACCTCACTTTCTGTTCTTTTTTAGAATAGGGAAACGCGCTCTTTTTTATTATTACACTTTAGTAAGAAGAAGAAATTTAGTGAGAGAAAACAGCCTTCCTTATTGTTTAAAAAAATAAAATCCATGATTAGGATATCTTTTACAAAAAAATCATTACCAATTATACACATTTATGAGTTCTGCGCTGCACTGAAATGAAAACCAACATTTACTATTGACTCTAGGCTAAATTCCTCCGGCGCTCAAGTTCAACAAACTCCCGAATCCTTTTGAGAACGGCCCGATAGGTGCCGAACCATCGAATACCGGGTTAATTAGGTTTGGTTTGTCGCTCTGCGGTCATCTTGTACACACGAGGGTTAAACAGACCGGGATCTATGGTTTAAAATGGATTCAGAACTACTACAAACATCCATGGCACAGCCGGGATTCGAACCAGAAAATTGTGGTACAGAGCGCCAGCCACTCGACCATCAGGACAGTTAAAGAGTGCGAAAGGAATTCAAACGAAAGGCGAATTCAGCGAAAAGAATTCAAACCAGAGAATAAACTCGTTTTCTTCGTACTCTGTTAGAACCTTCCATATTAAAGTGGACCCTTTTCAACGCCCACTTAGTGGTACACATGCTTCCATTTCACAACGCATAACATGCCAACACAGAATACGAGGAAACTGTTGGGCTATCAACTTTTGCCAACTATACAACGATTTGCTAAACGTAACTAAAAATACTTCATTTCGGTAAAAAATTGCAAGGAGAAATAAAACCCCTTTTTCTACGAAGTTCAGCTAGCTAATTTGCAGGGTAAAATCTAAAAACAAGTAATATAAAAAAAAAAAAAAATTAAGTCAATTCCTACTTTTTCACACTACATTACAGAAAGTCCTTTATAAAAATTTTTTCATTTTTTTTTAAGTTTATTTGGCGCCCTCTATTGGTAGATATAGGCAACTTAATTCTAAAAAAAAGCTAAAAATGAATTAATTAAATTTAATTACTGAATGAATATTTGAAAAAACTGTATTCACATCAGTGTCATCCACTGCAAGTTCAAAAAAAAAAAAAAAATGTATTCGAACTCGATTGGATGGATAAAGAGTATTTTATGAACGATTGAAAATGTGAACAAGATACATATAGGGAGAGTGTGAGCTAATAGAATGAATTGAAAAATACTTGTAAAATTGGCCTTTTCTACGAAGTTCAACTAGCTAATTTGCAGTGCAAAATCTAAAAATAGTTCCATTTTTAAAGAACATTTGATTCTAAAGTACTTCTGTTTAATCGGTACGTTTGTTTTGCATCTTGAATAAAATATTCATTATGTTATATAGTAACGCACAGATTTTAAAGCCTACTTTAACAATCATTCGTTAGTAGAATGCACCGTGATTCAGAAATATCTTATTTACACATTGGCATTTTTGCTTCTAAACGAAATGTGTTCTTTAAGCGAAATGAGAAAAAAACAAAATGGCGAGTTCTTTAAACGATTCGTACAACACAAGAATATTTTTTACAAAAAAATATTCTTTTTAGGATTCTATTTCAACCGGTTCTTAAGTGAAAATTAAATTTAAATAAATTATGGTTTAAATGAGGTAACGGTACGGAGGACTGGAACTATAGTTCTTACAATAATTTAATTGTGAGTAAAACAAAGGCCAAATGCGAATAGGTCGAGCCAGCCAGGATTCGAACAGGGGATCTCTAATCCGTAGTCGGGCGAGTTGTGCCACTGTCCAAGTACGTTTGAATGTCTTGGCTACTTTCATTCTACATGGGTTAAAAAATGAAATCTGATCGCTTATAGTAGGGCAAAATCGAGCCCAAAGAGTCAGTTACAAACAAGCATACAGGCGAAACTAATAAAAGCGTATTAAAAAATAGTTCATTTTATATAAAAAAAATAGCAAGGAAAATAAAACCATCCTTTCTAGGAGTTGAGCTAGCTAAATGTGCAGTGCGAAGTATAGAAGAAGTTCCACTTGATTCTAATAAGCTTCTGTTTAATTGGTGCGTCTGTTTTGTACTGTATCCAAAGTGATTAGAACTGTGTGTAGAATATTGAGAGAGAAAGGGACTTTTCAAAAAAATTATTGGATGAAATGAAATAAAAATATTGAAATCAATGAAGCAATTAGATTCACTGTACTATAAGTTACTGTAGTAAAAGTAGTGTTTTGTTGTACTATACTTCAAAACGAATGGTTGCGTCGTGAATAAAATATTCATTATGTTGTATAGTAACGCACAGATTTTGAAGCCTGTTTTGACAATCATTCGTCAGTAGAATGCGGCGCGGTTCAGAAATAACTTGATAACTCGGCCCCTTTTGCCTCTCCAAACAAAATGTGTTCTTTAAGCGAAATGAGAAAATAACAAAATGGCGAGTTCTTTAAACGATTCATACAACACAAGAATATTTTTACAAAAAATATTCTTTTAGGATTCTATTTCAACCGGTTCTTAAGTGAAAATTAAATTTAAATAAATTATGGTTTAAATGAGGGTGTTAACGTACGGAGGACTGGAACTATAGTTCTTACAATAATTTAATTGTGAGTAAAACAAAGGCCAAATGCGAATAGGTCAGAGCCAGCCAAGGATTCGAACAGGGGATCTCTAATCCGTAGTCGGGCGAGTTGCCACTATCCCAAGTACGTTTGAATGTCTTAGCTACTTTCATTCTACATGGGTTAAAAATGAAATCTGATCGCTTATAGTAGGGCAAAATCGAGCCCAAAGAGTCAGTTACAAACAAGCATACAGGGCGAAACTAATAAAAGCGTATTAAAAAATAGTTCATTTATATAAAAAAAAAAATAGCAAGGAAAAATAAAACCATCCTTTCTAGGAAGTTGAGCTAGCTAAATGTGCAGTGCGAAGTATAGAAGAAGTTCCACTTGATTCTAATAAGCTTCTGTTTAATTGGTGCGTCTGTTTTGTACTGTATCCAAAAAGTGATTAGAACTGTGTGTAGAATATTAGAGAAAGGGACTTTTCAAAAAATTATTGGATGAAATGAAATAAAAATATTGAAATCAATGAAACAATTAGATTCCTGTACTATAAGTTACTGTAGTAAAGTAGTGTTTTGTTGTACTATACTTCAAAACGAATGGTTGCGTCGTGAATAAAATATTCATTATGTTGTATAGTAACGCACAGATTTTTGAAGCCTGTTTTGACAATCATTCGTCAGTAGAATGCGGCGCGGTTCAGAAATAACTTGATAACTCGGCCGCCTTTTTGCCCTCTCAAACAAAATGTGTTCTTTAAGCGAAATGAGAAAATAACAAAATGGCGAGTTCTTTAAACGATTCGTACAACACAAGAATATTTTCACAAAAAAATATTCTTGGATCCCCATTTCAATAGCTTTAAGTGAAAATTAAGATTAAAAAAATACAATGAAGAAAACATTCTGTTCGTGAACTCTGAATAACGAATTATCTAGTTAAAAATCATTTAAAGCTTTTTATTGGGAGTATTTAAGAATAGGATAAAAGTTTGATGAATCAGAAAATGTACATTTTTTTTTTTTTAAAAAAAAAAACTACTAGTAAATTAAGAAATGAAATACATTATGTAGGAAATAAAACATATTGAATTAAAACTTAACACTTACAATTTTTTTTTTTTTTTATTAATTTACAGTCCAGACTTATAGCCCCAAAAATGTGAGGAAATATTTTGCGTTAAAACCACCTCATCACGGCTGATTCACTATCACGAATCACCGGCGCCGAGGATTCATAACAGGGAAAGGTACGTAAAAGTGGTGGGGAAATGCAAATGTGTGCCCATACTGAAATAATATTTGTAATTTTAAAGCTGTTTATAGAGATCAGTTTCTAAACTATATAAAAACAAGTAATATAAAAAAAAAAAATTTTTTAAAGTCAATTCTGATTTTTTTATTTCACTCTATTGCAGAAAAGTCATTTACAAATAAAAAGTTGAAATTTTCTTACATCTGGCGCCATCCATTGGTAGATACATGTAACTTAAATCTAAAATTAATTCATTAAATTCAATGAATGAATTAATATTTGAAAAAAAACTGTAGTAACATCAAGTGTCATCTACTAAAAGTTAAAAAAAATGTATTTGAAAAATGTATCGAGTAGATGAATAGAAAGTGTTTTATAACCGATTGATTGTGAATTTTAACAGGATATATAGGGGGAAAGTGTGAACTAATAATAGAAGAAAATCAATTACACTGCTTTATGACAGATTTCAAAAATGATGTTTTGCTTCCTACAAATAATATATATACATGCATATAAATTGAGAAATGGTTTAAAAAATTCTTGATTTCAAATCCCGTGATTCCTACTGTCAACACGCCTTTACATTAACAATTAAGAAGCGTGGCCCATTTCTTTAAAAGATAACGTTCAAAAAATAGGACGCTCGCACTCAAAATTACAATGACAGATGTGTTATTCTGGGAAATATCTCCATTCGTGGACTTTCGATAAAAACGAAAATACCTAGATTATTTTCTCCCTTTTGGAGTTTCCAATGTTTCATGTAAAACCTTCATTACATTAAAAACTAGATGTCCCAATTACATAAAAATATTTTACAACAATGTATACATACACTGGAGGGAGGGGGACAACTCACGTACAGAATCCGCTGCTTCACAGAATTCAGAAACGAGGAGATATACTGGCGATTGTGAGAATGTGTGAATCATCGCCTCGCATTGCCGTCCAGCTGGTGTTTCCAGGCTTTCTCCTACACCACACGCAAATGCGGGACAGTTTCTTCTGAAAGTGTGCGTGCGAACTGTTTGCAGGACTGTGCAAGAGGCAAAATGGGCGTACTTTGCAAGAAAAACAGCAGGGAGGAACACTTTGTTGCCGAGAGGTTTGGTTATTCGCTTTTTACAGCCAAATTATTTGTTATTTGCACTTGTGCACACAAGGGGCTAAACAGACCGGGACCTACAGTTTAACGTGGATTCCCAACCACTCACAAACATCCATGCCACCGCCAGGATTCGAACCTGAAGCCAGAGTGCTAGCCACCAGGCTGCTTGTTTCAGAGAGAGAAGGGAGTAAACGTCTTGGGAATCTCATGAACACGACCATTAAGTGAGCATATAAGATATACTGCCATACAACATTAAAAATGAACATCTCCATGGAGCATATTATTTCAAATAGATTTGTTTCGGAACCATTATTTTAATACTTTTTTTTTTGTTCTAATGCAGCTGGCAAACACTTAGACAATTGTCTTCGATGCCTTAAGGCAAGCGTTGCACCGACGTTACTTACTTAGCACCACCCAGAATATGCGTGTAGCTTGAAGATAAGCTACGGACGCGGAGTAACAATATCCCCGCATCGCTCTACGATCACGTTAGACCGGGACCTACGATTTAAAGTGGATTCTGAACCACTACAAACATCCATGGCAACGCCGGAACTCGAACCCGAAACCTGCAGTGGCACCGAGCGCCAGCCACTCGGCCATTCAGGTGACTTATTTTAATACTAAAAACAAGGAAGTACGCATTGTTAGAATTATAATTTTTTACTACCTTTACTTTTATAACAGAAATTCACTGAGTATAAACTGAGCTAACTCTATTGAAATCGGAAGAGAATTAATAAACAATAATATCACGAACGTTGCCTTATAGCAGGGATAAGCAAACCGTTTCGGTCGCGGGCCAAAACTCGGGAGAAAAAAAAAAAAACAAGTTTTGCGGGCCAAAATAAATCTTTTTAAAATTTTAAGAACATACAAGTATTACAATTTAAATATATTAATGAGATGAATTATTAACTAAGAATTTCCGCTTTTAACACTTTACCGATTGAAAGCTGTCTGTGCTTGCTATTTCCGTCGATTTGTTTTGTAGAACAAAAAATAGAGAAAGTAAAAAAGACCATCAATCCTTTGAAAAAAAAAAAAAATAATAATATTTAATCAAAGTAGAAAAGAAGACGGATATATAATATATATTTCTTCCAGCCTCGGTCCGGCAAATTAAAATTTTATCCGCGGGCCGAATAGAACCTTCTGGCGGACCGTAGTTTGGCCATCCCTGCCTTATAGAGAAGACATTTATAGTATGTGTGTGTTCTAGACTCGGACGGTATCAGTGAAAGTCTCGCAGTTTGTTCTTAGGAGTGGTTTGAAAGACATTCGATAGGTAGCGCTGTTGTTTTTGCACAGTTTTTTTTTTTTTTTTTTTTTTTTACACAATTCGACTGACGGGGAAACAAATATTGAATATAAAAAAGCGAATGAACGAAATACTGCACAGTTGGATTCTCATGTGCAACAACAGAATTCAACAAACTGGAAATAACAAGTAATATAAAAAAAAAAAAAAAAAAGTCAATTCTCTTTGCAGAAAGTCTTTTATAAATAATTTTCATTCATTTTTTAAGTTTATCTGGCGCCCTCTATGGGTAGATACATGCAACTTAAATCAAATATAAAAAAATTAATGAATTAAATTTAATTATTGAATTAATATTTGAACAAAAACTGTATTCACATCCAGTGTCCTCCACTACAAGTTAAAAAAAAAAATGTATTTGAACTTGAGTGGATGAATAAAAAAGTATTCTATGAACGATTGAAAATCTGAACAAGATATATAGAGGGAGAGCGTGAGCTAATAGAAGGAATTGATAAAAAAAAAGTGAATGGACGAAATGCTACATAGTTGGATTTCCACATGCAACAACAGAATTTAACAAAGTGAAGGTTAAAAAAACAGCACCAATGAAACAGGGGGAAAAAAATGAATTATCAAACACAATCAATTCACATCATTCTAACCGAATAAACGAATTGGTATATAACTTAAATTGTATTTATTAATCCATATCTAAATGCAGATTTAGCAACAATGATGTATGACTGCTAAAAATTATTGTTTTATGTGAAATAAGTGCAAATCGGTCATGAGCTATGAATAGCACACGCAATTTCTCCTGAGTCACTGAAAAGACTCAGTGTGTGTCAAAAACGCGACTGTTAACAGAGTTCATTCGTATGTCTGCCCAAGTACATGTTTTCGACCAGAATTTAAAATGAATTTTCGCGTGATTATAGAGAGTTTCTGCATACCATAGTTTTTATAATATATGTATTCATGCTCATAGAAATAATTCATGTGTATAATATATGTGCGCATGCTCATAGGAAATTGCGCATGCGTATCTGTAATAATGTTTACTATGAGCGTACGCTCTAGGGACAAAAAAATACCGTATCATAAAAATACGGTATGCAAAAACTCTTATAACTCGAGGTCAGAGCCAGTTTAGATGAAAAGAGGCCCTAGGCTATTCCACTTCTGAGGCCCTTTCACCTCCCATTTTTAAGCTTGTAAATTACATGAGAGATAATAAAATACATCATTACTGGGATCTATATCAATATGTTAAATGAAACATGTTGCGTTGGGTACTAATCTTTATAAAAAAAAAAAATGTGGCACGGATAATAAATAAAAAAAAAAAGTCGAGAACACTTATTTGGACATTTATTCTCAGCACCCTATAGAGTACTTGCAACAATAACTCATCAAACATAACACACAACATTTAAAAAGAAACAAAATTCAAATAATAAAAATCTTCGCCCACGAAAATAAAATATGCAATAAAATTATCCTATTTTCTATCAGATTAAATTAAACATGTTCAATACATTGAAGATTAAAGCAAATTGGTGCAATCTAGTATATACAAACGAACACATGAACCAATGAACCGAACGCGTTGCTCTTAACCAATACATTTTTTTATTTTGTTTATGAGTTTGTTTATTTTCGATTCAGTATTTGAGTGTTTACTGTTTTTAGAATAGTGTCATTCTCTAATTTTGTAATTATTTGAATGTAGGCCCCTCTTGATTTTCGATTCCCTAGGCTGAAGCCTTAGGAAAATCCGTGGTTATATGTGAAATAAGTGCAAGCGGTCATGAGCTATGAATAGCACACGCAATTTTTTGTGAGTCACTGAAAGTCTCAGTTTGAAAAAAAAACGCGATTGTTGACAGAGTTCATTCGTATGTCTGCCGAAGTACATGTTTTTTCACCCAGAATTTAAAACGAATTTTCGCATAATTATAACTCGAAAAGATATTCATTTGAGAATATGAATTCTTCTCTTAGACAAGACCAGGGAATACACCCCCTGCAGAAATTGCCCCAACGCTTTCCTAACACCTAAGCACATTCTAGCACTCACTCCCCATGTTCTGCAATTGGGTAGGGTGCCAATAGAGGCCAACTTAAGAGAAGTCCTGTAGAATGAAGCGGCCGCTATCGTGAAGACTTTTGACTTGATTTGACTTTGATTATTATATTTTAAATCCATGGACATCCTAATTGTACTGAATTTAAGTTTAAGTTTAATTTCTTTTATTTTGCATTTTACTTTTTACTATTAGTATTTTTATTCTTTTTGAGTACCATTTAAACTCGAATTTTTTGAAACTTTATCTTGTATTTCTGCTAACATTAATTAAGCAGCCAATTAAAATTTAAAGCGTATCTATGAACTAAGATGAGGAGGTTTAAGGGGTATTTCCCCCTGTTGGTACTTCGTAATCGGCACGATAGTCGCCAAATCCATGGACACGATAACAACAACAACAACAATAAGAACCGATTCGGAAAAGTCTGTGATATTGAATATATATATCTCCTGATTTTTTTTTCAAGAGCAACAGCAAGCAACTACGGTGAAGAGAGTCAACAAGTTGGTTTCGTAACCCATTTGGAGCCGTGCCAGTAGCGCCACAAGGAGCAATTCATGGATGACGTCAGGGGAAAGTTTTTCGCGGCGTCACGTGTTTCGGGAAAGTGACCTCGTTTGCGTCACTCTCTCTAACTACAACGAGATACACCTCGACGAGAAAGTCGAGTTCTCGCTGCGCAGGAAGTTGTGGATATTCTTGAAGAAAAAATCTCTTATCTTGTCCGATACGTAAATATTCCAAATAATAAAAAACATTCTAGTCATTTAACTATTTTACAAATTAGCAGATACTAACTTCAGTAAGACAACATGATAATACATGTTATTGACAAAACATATAAAAGGAGCCTGTACAACTAAATTCATGAATTACGAAAAAAAAATCATTCTAATCTTTCAAACATGACTTAAAGAAATTGAAATATATAATAAATAATACGTCACATAAAAGAGCAGTTTTCTTACAAAAACAGTTCAATTTATTTTAATCTTTTTTTTATTTTTTTCCGATACGTAAATATTCCCACATAATAGAAAAACATTCTATTCGTTTAACTATTTTACAATTTAATACAAATGAACAGATATAACTTGGCTTCAGTAAGACAACATGGTAATACATTTTACTGATAAAAAAATAGGCATACACAATTAGAATTCAGGAAGAACTATGGAAAAAAAAAAAAAAAAAAAAAAAAAAAACTCGATCTTGTTTCGATACGTAAATATTCCAAATACTAGAAAAAAAACATTCTAATCATTAGCTATTTTACAATTCAAAAAAATTAGCAGATATAACCTGGCTTCAGTAAGACAACATGGTGATACAGTAGAACCTTTATAAATCGAACTTCAAGGGAGACGCCAAATAATTCGAGTTAGAGTTTTTGACTTACGCGGTTTTGTAAGGAAATATTCGACTCGTAGAGGATTCTTTTTGTGACTTATTTTTGTGTTTGAGAGGTAAAATAAATAGAATTTCAAGCTACAGAGGTATTAAACAAATTTATTTGCAACTTAAAAAAATTATATATGTGCTACAATAAAAAAGAAAATTATTTCGAAACAACCTTAAAAATTAAAAATATTATGTATTAAAAAAATCAGTTATTATTTTTCTTCCTTTCGACCGTTCTCTATCTATAGCATTATCTAATGTATAAAGAGCAGAAAATTCTTTTTCTTCCGAGTTGCTATTTCATAGAATTAACTATTCTATTTACTATATACTCATACATTATTTTCTGAAACAATGACGTGCATTGTCGGTAACTTATTTTCTTCGAGCTATAGAGGTAGTAGTTTCAAATGATCGGCTTGTAAAGGTTGTAAAATCAAACACTCGAAAAAAAAAAAAAAATTTTTCCCCGAGTTACGGAGGGAAAAATATATACCAAAATGGTTTTGTGGGGATTGACTCATTATTTCGACATATAGAGGGTTGGAATTTCGAGTCATGGAGGTTTTCGACTTATCGAGGTGCTACTGTACATTTTATGGATAAAATATAGCAGAAAAACCTGCACAATTAGAATTCAGGAAGAACTATGAAAAAAAAAAATCGTTCTTGACTTTCAAATAGGGCTTTTAAGACATTGAAAAACTTAATAATACGTCCCATAAAATAGAAGGCGCAGTTTTTTTTTATGAAAATAGTTCAATTTATTTTAATCTTTTACCTTAGTTGAAAAAGTTTCTTGAAATTTCCAATCGCGAGCTATTTATTTGTTAAGCTTTGTAAATTAAATTATTCGTAGAAATTTAATAATACCAAAAGTTATTTTTATTAGAATTGTTAATATCGCTTCAGATATAAAATCGTAAAAACCAATAAAGAATTTTAACATTGGATATTCTGCACATATTTTACACGAAATATTTCCACAAATAATACTTGAAAGGAAATTAATAAAAGTGGAATTCTCAGCAATTTTTATGATTACAATAGTTAAAAAGGACCGTTTTTTGAATAAGGCAAACATACAAATTGAAAATAAAATACACGTTAAATTTTTTATTGCATTTAAAAAAAATGTCGTTTTTGGTTTCTACAGAATTACTTTTGATTCATTTTAATGAAGATTTAAACATATTGACAAACACTAAAAAGAGATAAACAGGAAAAAGCAAGACCAAAATATTAACAAAACAAAAAATTTAAAATAAATAAGAATTTTTTTTTTTATTAAATCACTTTAAAAATATTAAAAATTAAAGCTTTGGGTTTAAAAAAATAAAAATTCCTGGGGCAATGTTTAAAAGCAACGAGCAAAAATTTAGAAAATGAGCCGAGACTGATAATGTTTCGAAAAAGAATCACATGACCACTGATAACTACTTCTGTTATCTCAGCTGCAGTACATTTTTGTTTTTTATTTTGTTATCTCGCCGACAGAAAAAATGGCTCAAATGTAGCGATAGCTATTTTTAATTTTTTTTATCACTACTTTTAATAACGCACTGAAAGTGCTTGACTTATTAAAACAGCATATATATTAAATAATGTTTCTAGAACAAAATAAAAAATAATGAAATTGCATAAATCTTGATTAGAAATTAATATAGAATAGAATTAATGCATAGCACCAGCTAATTCTTATTGAAATTTGATCTATATTTCTATAAAAAAAAAAAAAATAATAATAAAAGGAAGAAAGTGAAAAAATGTAATAAAATTATTGTTTGCATTTAAACTTATTTGCCATTTGAAGAAAAATTACAACTGAAATTCAAATTTAAATATTCAATGATTTAAAATTTTTTCCACCTAAATTTTGTTTCAAAAAACTATTATTTTTACAGAAATTGAAAATATTATAATTATTTAATAAATTTGTATCTCATTTTATATTATATAAATTCAAATGTAATTAATAATATTAAAAAATGAATTTTCACTTGCGATATATATGAAAATATACAAATATATTTGGGACAATATATTAAAAGGTTACTCTGTATGCCAAGATGCATCTTCATACGGCAAAAAAAAGGCAGTGGAGGATGTGATATCAGACAGAGATTATTCGTTTTTAAAAAATGGTTACTTATTGGTGCAATTCTGTAATTTTAAATGAGCATAATGTCCTGCCATAGAAATTTTTTTAATTTTTATTATTATTTGTTAAAAAACGAACAAAAACTTTTTAAAATGCATATTTATATATAAGAATTTTTATTTTAAAACTGATCCTTAAAATATTATACAAGAAATGAATAAAAAAAAATGACCCTAAAAGAAATTATGCTCGTATATTCTTTTTTAATTACAATACTCAAATGTGGGAAAATTATAAGTCCTCTCAGAAGCCTACAAGAAAAGAAAAATATACATATATTCCTTTTGATATTTTATTAGAAAAATATTCAGAAAATTCATGAGTAAAATGCCCTTTACGCATATGAATACCGAATCTTTCCTTGATATCCAAACAGTTTGGATGAAGAGATTAATTTGAAAACAAAATTAAATTTTTCTGTTGACAATGCTTCAAAAGAAATGGTACAATATCATCAAACATTGAATGTTCCCCTATTTCTTTTGTGATATTTGAATATTTACAATTATGTTCTTTACAGGTAACGCAGACGGAAAAGGGTACTACAATTTGACATTAATTTATACATATATCATTTAGTATTCTACTGTTTTATTTAACAAGTATTTGATTGTCAATTCTTATAAACAAACCTACAATAAAAGTCTTCCACCTTTTATCAGACAGGCTGAAAAAAAAAAGTATTTTAGACTACATTATCACTTCTTTTATTCTCATACATAAACATATCACTTGTCATAAATTTGCTAAAGTTTTGAGAGGAAAATATGCACAAAAAGAAACTCAGCTTTTAAGAACTTTATAATTATCAAAATATATAACAAGAAATAATAATGTACATTTTTTTTTTCATGATGAGGTGAAAAAAAAAAAAACCACTGCAGATAATTATTAATTTTTGTTTAAAATCAAATCTAGAAAATTCTGTTTAGAATCAAATTTTGGAACACTATTTCTCAGAAAGTAAAAGATTTAAAAATAGGAAAATAAAGAATTAATATTGCTTCAAAAAAATTGTTCTGGAGAACGAACATCAATTAAAAAAATATTTTAATGAAACAAAATTATAATTTTTATTATATGGTATAAAAATAGAAAATATTAAAAAATTAAAAATAGAAACTAACACGAGAAACATTTTATTGTAGTAATTTGATGATAGTTAATAAACACTACCCAGACTAAAGTTTGCAAAAAGTGTTTGTTGCATTAGTGCATATATAAATCTTCACTTTTGATGGATAGAAAAAAATTCCTTGCATTTGTTGTCAAAATTAACCCTTGAAGAAAACCATGGAATTATAAGATAATTTAAGCTAGAAATGAATTATATTGTAAAAGTAGATTATGAAAATTCAAGCAGTGACCGAGATTTCTAAAAAACAAAGGCGAGGGAAAAACCCCATAGCTTAACAACTACAAGTCTGTTTAATTAAAGATCATGCCAATAGCCTCTTTTTTGTAATTAAAAATGTTTTGTTGCATTAACTGCCACTTTAAAAGAATCTTAAAAACCCAAAATATAGAATAATACCTTTTCAAACATACATTTTTTAATTAAAAATTCTCCCCTAATTTCTGCATATAATTAATGAAATGCCCGCGTAGATTCATATATATATTTTTAAGTCTTTCAAATTAAACAGGAAACTAAATTATGAAAAATATTAATATTATCCAAAAGTTGTTTTTAAATAATTGACTCAAACAGCAGTCTTTATTAATAGAACTTACTGTCAGGCAAAGTCATGTAGTCATTAAGATTGAACATAATAGAATAGTATTATCAGAAAAAGACGAAAAACTACATAAAATATAAACGTTAAAAATAATATCAAGAAGGCGAAATGATTAGCTTTAACTTTTAACATACAGGAGTTTCACATACACTTTAAATATAAAAAACACATATTTTGAATCAATAAGTAAAGCAATTAAATTTTAATGAGAGAAAAAAATAATGCCAACAAATTCCTGTGAATGTCAAAAGTATAAATAACTTTCACGCAGTTTACATTAAATCAAAATGTTTGATTTTTTTAAATAAAAAATCATCACAAAATAATTTTTGGGGAAAACAAATTTAATCTTCAGTTATTATATCACTCATAACATTAATTCATTAGTGGAAAGGAAAAACACCGTTAGAATAAAGGTTTCGGGTCACAGTGCAAATGTGACGCCTTCTACAAAAAACCATTTTTAAATGGATTCTAAGCCCATATAAGAAAAAAACTATACTATATAATTGTTGCTAAACCTCATGCCTAGTAAAATTCCATAGTAGGCCTATTCTATAATAGGTTACTTCTGAATATGTATTGTATAAAATATTCAAAATGCCATTTTTTTTCATAAATATTTTAAATAATTTTCATTTTCATTTGTAAATGAATAAGCATTTTAGCTTAAAAGTCCGAAATTATCCTATGCCATAAATTCAATAATCATGAGAAAAATTTTGGTTTATTCGCAACTTTATTCAAAAATTATCAGCACAAATTGAAGAACATATTTGTAATTAAAATAATCTAGGAAATATGAAAAGCATACATTTTACAAAAGACTTATTATTCTTCACTAACTGATAGAACTATAATTTTTAAAGCTACATTCCTGGCTGGTTTCAAACAAGAAAATGAGTCAATGTAGTCACAATAATAATATAAAAATGTTAGTTTGTAACTTAAATTAATTTGACTAAGAATAAAATATAACTATTAAGATTGCTAATAATAATGGTAAATTTTAAGCTGATAAATGCAACAAATAATCAATTCAAAGA
This sequence comes from Caerostris extrusa, assembly GCA_021605095.1. Taxonomy (NCBI): domain Eukaryota; kingdom Metazoa; phylum Arthropoda; class Arachnida; order Araneae; family Araneidae; genus Caerostris; species Caerostris extrusa. The sequence goes on along the minus strand of BPLR01005669.1, from coordinate 436 downwards.
AGTAATTGTTTTTTTTATCTGATCAAGCTTACTAAACTGGAATTAATTCCAAAGTCAAATTAAACTTATTATTTTTAACAGATACTTTATTTTATTGTCAAATTAAACAAATTTTCTCTAACTTTTAATTTATTCTCTGATAAAAATGGACAATTATCAGATTTATGAGAAACAAAAAAGAGAAAATTCCTCATTGCTTTATGAAAAATTTCAATATACCATGTCATAAATAAATGCTGCACTGTAAAAACAGCTAGTATAGCTCAATTTTTTTACAATGATGAAGTTTTTTAAATTAGCAATTGAATCTATATTTCATAGAAGTAAATTACATTTGGTGATTAATTAACCCTTTTATAAATTGAAAAAGAACCTTAATTTTCATTAAAATCAAATAGCCAATGTATTAAAAACCAAATATAGAATGTTCTATTTT